>JADNYJ010000034.1:0-285158 GCA_015501075.1 Gymnopilus junonius
TCAAAGGTGAGGTCAGCGTGTCCCAAGCAGTAAATCTTGTACTGGACCGAGGAATTTCTAAGAGGTGCATGGATTGTAATATTCGAGGAGTTGATTCAATGATGCAAAGAAAAGTGGATGTTGAAAAGGTACCAGAAGTTATAGTGGTAGAGATAAGCCCGAACGGACAGACATCACTTAGTTTGGAAATTCAGCTCACAAACAAATCGGGCGTAATGGAGAAACTGGGACTAGGCGGCCTGATTTACTCTGGAGGAGGGCATTTTACCTGCAGATTATTGGATAGGTCAGGGGTGGTATGGTTTCATGATGGCATTGAGACAGGATCAGTCTGTAGGGAAGAGAGACGTGTTGATTTATTGTCAGATCTGAATGTTGAAGGCCCAGGGAGAACAAAATTTGCTGTATTGCATATATCAGTCAAATAAGGTATACTACACAGACGCCAATTAACTTATCAACATGATCGCATAACACATTTCGCTTAAGTAATCATGTCTGAAAACCTGATTATATAAGATAAGCAGTTGGATGGGCTAAGTAATCGGGGTTTGGACCTGATTACATAAACAAATCAACTAGGTCATGTAAATATAGCATGAGCATCTGGGAGGTACAGGGAATACTCCATCCCATTCCATACACTGCCTATTTTGGAAAGGTAACCCACAATATAATGAAAATTCCTTCATCAATCTTCGATATTCAGGTTATACGAAAGACAAAACTTGCTTCTGGTGACCTCGTTCCATAGGTGTGTCTAATGTAATAAACTAGAAGGTTATTTGCTTTTAACGACCTGCTGATGCATGGTTATCAAAGAAATTGATGTGGTACTCAAGCACTCCAGTAAAGTTCTCTAACTCTGTTATGTAGTTATTAAGTGGAAAATGTTTTGAACTGCAAAGTCAAATTCTCTCACTGCTATTTACTTCTCAAGATCTTTGATTACTCTCAAGCTCCCTGACACAATTCTCGAGCTCTCTGATGCATGTTTCTATCGTGGCCATTTGCATGGATATATTGTGGATTGCATCTTTGAATTATAAATGTTTTACAGACCCAGATAAGAAACAATTTATATCAGAAGTGTGAGTACAATAAATCGTTCAATGAGACAGGGTATTGTGTGCCTATGATAATGGACTTACCAATGCCAACCCTGTTCATCACAATATGGTTGTACATGGTGTGGTTGTAGGATCTGATATCACCACCCCTCCCACTGCTACCTCCATTTCCTGATCCTGTTTGTCGTCAAACATTGGAAGAAAATCGAAAAACACCATATACTCATGAAGGAATCCTGAGAATTGTTGAAAAATGCCTTTGGTCACCCAAAGTCTTTGAATAAAGCGCCCTCAATTTGCTATGTAGCATGTCATGACAAATTGTATGAACGACAACAAGGCCCTTACCAAAGTAGTTGGCAACCATTGAAAAGGCCAACAGCAGCAGGGTGAGTACGAGAGTAAGTAGATATGGCATAATGAGGTGGAAAGAAATAACAGTGGATGCCGCACCAATTAGGAAGTCAACGGGCATCAAATACATATGCACACCCAAAGACATGCCTTATTCACAACCTACACGCACTTCCTACACTAAACCATGATCATGGCCACAGCAGCCCATCTGCTGCTTTACAAGATAACTTTTTTCTGAACACTACCAATCTGCCTGTCTCTGACAAGCCCTTCTTCTGATGTTTTAGCAAGTCTGCAACATGATGGTGGCATGCTGAAATACGATGCTTTAGACATGTAATAAACTAGTCAGATGGATGTTGTGATGGGAGATGGCTCATTTTTGTTCAAGGTTGAGATCCAGCATGGGTGCAAGATGATGGTAGGAACAGGAGAATGGGCATCATAAATGGGTTGGCAGGCTCTGGCAGGCTCTGACAGGCTCATTGTTATTTCTCTAAGTGTGTGTTGTTTTATTGTAATCAACATCTTACTATAGTATAATTGATACAGAGTAACTACATAGCACTCTCCCAATACTCTACCACTGCTGTCATGAAGCAGGAAAAGCATCGTCCTGCCATGCAAAGCAGTGGCCTGCTAAAACAAGTTTTACAAACATTGACAACTTATGGTTGCATGTGACATGACGTGGAAGTACTATGAATGTATTTCTACACCAAGTAAGGTCGAATCAATTTGATGGGTGAATGTGCTAGGGAAGAAAGGCTGGCAATATAGCAGTCAAAAATCAATGTCTGAATCATAGTCAGTCTCATCCTCAGACCATGGAAACAACTTATACATGGGAACAGTGCCTGCACCTGGAGGAGGATGAATGCTGTGCTGGTACTCGACCAAACTGAGGGCAGTGTCATACGTCCAACTCCCATCTCCATCCCTCACCCACCTCAATCTGCCCCTGTACCTTTCACCAATGACAACACTCTTCAATGCCGGGTAACTCCCAGAAAGTGTTTTAAACACATCCTGGGCCATGGAAGCCATATATGGTTTGCCATACCTCTCTGCATATGCTGCCTCTGCCTTGTTGGTTTTGGGGATGTACATATCTTCAAAGTGCTTGACAAGCTCGTACTCGTGCAGGGACAGCGATTTGATGGTTGGAGGTAGCTGTATTTCTTTCAGAGCAACCGAACGGAGGAATTTCTGTGTAGTTGTATGCATCAGCATGTATCTTTAGGTAAGGAATAATTTGGTGCACTTACCAGATAATTTGTATGAACATGGATATAACAAAAATGAGTCTTCCGATTCAGGTTGTAGCCTCCTCCAATGGGGTCCCGATAGGCGTCTGCACAGGTCGCAGCATACCGGCAGCTCTCCTTATCATCCAGCAGTTCTCTGCTTTCCTCATCACTCTCAAGTGGATCAGTAGTCTCCAGAGAAAACCTGAGCACCTCCAAAGGTGGGAAACAATTCAGAACCTGCTCCAGAACCTCTTTCTTGCCTTCCATCAATTGAATAACAAGTTCAGTAATTGGCTGCGTGCTTTGCGAAAGAGGCAAAAAAAGCAGACTGGGATCCCTGCTCAACTGCACATCAGTATCAAAAGCTCCCAGGTCTACTGCGATGTTCTTGACAGGCCACCCAGGAATGAACACCATGGCAGCTAGATTGGGACCAGAAAAGGATGTGAGATTAGGAATGACAGAGCCAGGAATTGGGGGGAATATGAATGCGTTGTCATTGTAGTCCACTACAAATTTCATCTGAATTTCCTCGAGGTTCGGGCATGAAGAAATAAAGTGATAAAGGTCCAGAATATCAGAACACCTGATGCAGAATGAAAGGTGTTTAAGGCAGTCCAAGACACCTTGCTTCAGGAGTGATCAAAATAGCTTTGGCGCATACGCTGCAGTTAAGCCATGGAGGAATTCCAATCACTCTTGGGAGAATATGTCAATGAGTTTAATGGCAGGGTTGGGAACATCATATCGAGATGAGTGATTTTTGATAGAAAGGCCCCGGAGGGCAATATGCAGCTTGAGGGCGTCAACACCAAATGTGGCCTTCGTCAATGAGACAACCTCCAAAGAGGGATGGTGAGCAAGCACCATGAGGAACTTGTTGTCCAACACTGATGTGAACATCTCCACTTCCAGCTCCTTCAGGTTAATAAAACTGGGAATACTGTCTGCAAATGTATCGATGAAAGAAGTAGCCAGCTTCTTTACCTTTTCTGCTGCTTTTTTATCTATTGCCCAAGAAGTGCAATGAAAATAAGACAACACGCACTTCTTGATTAGTGGCACATGCTTTGGACTTTTTGCAAACATCTTGAGTGCTGTGATATTCTTCTGTGCATTATCCAATGCCACCTTGGCTGTCTTCTTTGAATCTCCTCTTCTGTAAGTATGGCAGGTGTAGGTTATAGATTTGAAGATGAAAGACAAGCATATTTCATTGAAAAGGTGACATGTCAGCGAAAGCCTCTTGTGGTCAGAGATGTGAAGGTAAGTGAAACACTCATGCCACATTTCAACGGGCATCATCTGGTTGGACTCGTTAGCCAGTCTTCTTGTCCTTGCCCTTGTCGACTTCATTGCTACATAGGAATGGGTCAATAAGTAGTGGCAAAAACAACTAAAGGTGCGACTGACCGAAATAAAATTTGCCAAATTTCTAAGATCAAAATATGATAAGCAGAGAGCTCGACACCTTAGGAATGAGCCTGACTTGCTCAAAGGAAGTGCTGCAGTCTGACCTTTATTGATGAAGATGCCATGAGCAAATGTGAAGTTTGCATAACAAGTGGACAGTGTGATGCACTGCCATCAATTTGGATGCATTCAACACTGTTCACTGGAGGAAATGACTCATGAGCTACAACAGTCACAATCTCCACACCAAGGAGAGCTATAATAAGGTTGGCGCTCTCAAGTTCCACAGGCTGAAAGGGAGGAAGAAAGTTGTCAAAGTCAAGGAGGTTTCTGTCTATTTATAGGCTGGCAAAATGAGCCACTGGAAATTTTGAAACCCCGTGAGCCTCAAGCTCAAGCTTGCATCCTACTTAACGAAATTTCAAAAATGTTACACCTTCCTCAGGAATTTCATCATTTTTTGGGCTTTGGAGAACAACATTCAGCATCCATTAGCTAACCATAACATTCTTACCATACTTTTCTAAAATTTTGAGTGTTCTAATTGGCAATTGCTAGCTGAGCTACTGAATGAGCTGCCATTCCCTGCCATCTTTTGCCATCACCTACCATTTCATACCATCATCTACAACTGCACTAGCAGAACTCCAGAATGCTGTAATGTTTCATCGGAGACTGTTTTCTTTACTAGGCGAACTGATCAATACAGTTTACTAGCTGACTGTCATAGAAACAATCAATTAATCTGACTCAGAACTCAGCCAGTCTGAATCAGGATCAAACTCGCCATCGGACATGGTCAAATACAAAGGTTTAGCACAATCCTAAGGAGGCGGCAATGCTGCACTGGTAATCAGTCAAAATAATTGTCATATCATACATCCAGCTCCCATCAGAATCATTCCTCATCCATCCTATGCCCCCCTTGTATGATTTCTCACCAATAGTAACCCTCCTCAGCACTGGGTATCTCTGTGAAATGGTCCTAGCACATCCTGGGCCATGGTAGCCATGTATGGAATCCCATAGCTCTTCACGAACTCTTCCTCTCTTTCATCGCTTCTGGGTACATCCAGCTCTTTGAACTTTTTGACAAGGGTTGATTTCATCTAGAGCCAGGGTTTAATGGCTAGATGTAGCTTCACCTTTCTGAGCAACTGCATGGAGGAGTTTCTGGGACAAAGGATAGGTATATATCAATATCAGCAAGCATTTGTGAGGAGAGGGGAAAGGTGAAATTGACTATATAATTTGTATGCACATGGATATGACAGAAATGAGACTTGCACTTCAGATTGCGCCCGCCTCCAATAGGGTCCCTATATACATCTGCACACACAAAGGCATACTGACCCTCATCAAAATCCATCTGTTGTCCAGTTGTCCACACACTCTCAAATTGATCAATAAGTTCTAGAAACAGACCAAGCATCTCCAAGGCCAGAAGAAACTTCACAATCCCCTCGAGGACCTCCTTTGCCTATGCTGAATTGATGACGAGTTCAGTCACTGGCCTCGCACTCTGCAAAAGGGGGAAGAGAAGCACAAGAGGGTCGCCCAGCACCTGCAAAATCCAGCCAAAAGCTCTGCTGATTGACACTTTCTCAACTGGTTGCCTGGGGATAAATGATGCCACCATGAGGTCAGGACCTGAGAAGGATGCAAGATGGGGATGGCAGAGGCTGGAAGTGGGGGGACAATAAATGTATTTTCATCTATGAAGGTGGCATTGAACCCCACCTGAAGCTCTTGAACATTCGGGCATGATGAAATGAATGTGTAGAGATCTGGGATATGTGCAGGGTCGATGTAGACTGAAAGACACTTGAGGTGGTCCAGGATGCCATAGGCCATAAATGGGAGTTCAATGTCAGGGTCAGGAGGATCAAACCGAGAAGAGTCTTTACTATCCTTTATCAGGAGTTTGAAATCATTGCAAAGAAAAATTGATTAGATATTTAGCACAACTCCAAGCAGCATATAATTTCATACATAGGTACATATTTGAAGTCTAAACATGGCTATAACAAAAATTTTAGCAAAAAGTAGATGTGGAAAGCACAGGAGCATTTCTGTGTCTCAAATCTCAAAACATGGGGAGATTGAAACAACTGTCACAGTGTGGTCACCATAAATTTTGGAGCTCCACTGAGCCGAAGTATGGCACATGCAGAGAGCTTAGTGTTGTCACCAAGTCCAAGAGCTTCAGCACAAAACAATTTTGAGAAAAGCACTGGTTAATAGTATCCTGAAGTTATGATACCAGTTTCGTAGAGTCCCGTAGGGGAGGTCATATTTCCTGGCAGCTTTTGACAGATCCATGTGGCCAGCATGGACTGCTGCACATGCCTCCTCGATTTGTGTCTTGACATCGGGGTCATTGTAGTTAATGCATTCCGGCTGTGTATGATAGACCTTTGCATGAGTCATGAGATAGAATATGGCCTAGCTAGTCACTGAATCTGCTGCTGGCAGTGGTAAACATAATATCTAAGCAGAGCTTGAATGCGTATCATGCATGTCACCTCAAAATGCACCCCCATCATTCATTCTTCCTTCCCAGACACAACTCTCAAGCAATTGACCTAGAATTTGGCATTTGAGCTCGTCTGAACCTCTGTAAAGTCTCTCTCAATTTCGGTGGCAGTGGGTGTTCAGGATCTGGCCCGATCTGGGTAACAATGTGTTTACATTAGCCATTTTGATGTAACAAGTTACTTGCATCCTCATTTCCCCCATATCTGCTCATTTTTTTGCAACTCAAAAATACATGATTGTAAAGAGGAGAAGGTCTAGTATTTATGCCATTTTTTTGCGATACCAGGGAGAGAGCAGATGATACAAAAATTCAAACTTTTCAAACTCCCAATACTTTCAATGTCCCAATAAAGGATAGTAATCAAAAGACTGTGGAGCACGATACACGGTTTGAGGACTTCAACTCCAATTGTAGTCTTTGCCAATGCAACGTAGTGATGCCGTGAGTTGGAGTTAGCTCGAGTTGATTTGAGCTCGAGCTTGATGGGAAACCTCATTAGGAAGTCGAGCCAAGTTCAGCTCAAGCCACCTCATGATGCTCATCTTCCAAAATAGGTCAAACTGTCATCCGATGCCATACACCATGTACTGTGGCAAACAGGTGGCTGAGTTCTTTGCGCTTTGACTGCTACCACCATCTCACAACATCACCGACGCTCTGCATGATCCCTTCCCCTTGATTCTGCACCTATTTCCCTCAAGATTTCAGACACACAATCCATGAGTCAGTTGCATGTGCCACCATTCCTCACTTTGCCCTTTGTGGGCATGGTCTCCAGTGATGGAGGCACAAACATGACGCATCGGGGACCGTGCCATGGACCGTGCCATTGATTGTTGAGCAGGATTGTTTATGGCAGGCTCGGAGGTATAAATGGGAGTGGTTATTGGAGGAAGAGTATCATAGGCCTTGTGGATGCCATGTTCTTGTGGCAATCCTCATCAGTGTATGTGTTATGAAAACTTGTACTGTCCATACCCTACACAATCTGGGTGTGATGTTTAATTAAAGGATTTCCAATTTTGTTCATTAAAGATTTGACTTTATACTTAATGTTAGTTACAAGTAATATTAGTTCTACTCTACCAGCATATATTTCTACTCATCTTGATAAATCCTTACCACTGTTTCTGTCCTGGAAGCCTGCCTGTACCTTGTCTTTGAAGTTTGTGGCTGAGCTTGGCAGAGTTTCATTTGCGAACCCATTTTGGATGTAATGTCGAACCCTGACACACAAGCTGATTGAGCTCAGCTTAGCTCAATGCAGCTCGAGCTGTCGGAGTTCCAACTCCCATCAGCTCGAGTTCAGCTTGAGCTCAACTTGTGGCAACACTAATGTGACATCCTCCAAATGGTTTTCCCCCCATAGTACTGGGTATCCAAAAGCGGAAAAAGGAGGCAAAAGAGCGAAAAAGAGAGAGAATTAGTAGAAATATTCATAATCCTTTATTTCATGCAAAGAATGCATACAATTATAGCTCATTTCAAGCCTTTGCTTTCCTTGCTTTTTTTCTGGTGCGCTTCACGCGCATGAGTCAGGAAAATCGGGTTGCCTCCCCACAGCCCACCCAAAACTCTACAAACAGCAAATCAGTGCGAAAAAATAGGTAAAATTTTTCTTATTAATTGTTGATAGCATATGTGTTATTAGAGACCTTCTGAGCTCTGAAAATTGGTCAACCACGCTCATGAAATGCCCAAAGCTCAGAGATGAGCATCACGAGCGGCGGCACCCAGCCTGTGGCTGAATATGGTAATATGGCAGATAACATTCGCCATGGCAGCTAACATTCCAATGATTTACATAGCTCAATGATCACGGTAAAACATTCTAAAGAGACAGTTCTTTTTATTATATGTATCTACACATGCATGAATATTTCAGAGATTTAAAGACGACATTTGCATCCAAGAAGGCGAAAATGAAGGTAACACGTGCAAATGTTATCTGCCATTGGGTGTGGCAGATAACATTTCGATGTTTTATGCCTCGTCAAGGCCTTGATAAAAAATTCTAAACAGACAGATTTGATTGATATATACTCATACATGCTCCTGTAAGTCCTTGTATCCCAAAAATCTCATTTGCGTTCAGGAGGTCAACAACAATGGTGAGTAGCCTACTGTCTCGGACATTGCCGGGCAGATAACAACCCAGCACTATGGGCGGTCAACCCTCCAAATAGGGGTGACGAGCCAGCGCCATGAAGAATTTTTCATCCAACGTTTCCGCGAATCACTCCACTTCCAGCACCTTGAGATTCACAGAACTGGGTAGACATTCAACGAAAGAAGTTGTCAACCTATCGGATTTCTCCACTGTTTTTTGATTCGCCTTTTGAGTAGCACGATAAAAATTCGATAAAAATTTGACAAAAAAATATGACACTACGCACTTCTTGATGAGCGGGGCGTGCTTCGGGCTGTTTGCAAACGCCTTCAGGGCTATGATATTCCTCTGCAGGTCATCTAACATCTCAGTCGACACCTCCTCCAGATCCCTCTTTTTGAGAGAAATATAGCATGTGTAGGTGATAGACCTGAACACGAACGATAAGCCGATCTCGTTGAATAGCAGGCATGTCAATGAAAGCCTCTTGTGGTCGGAGGTGGGAAGGTGAGTGAAGCATTCATGCCAAATATCGACAGGGATGGACTGAGTGAACTCCCTCGCTCGTCTTCTCGTCCTTTTGGGCAGCATAACTAGGGGGTACTGGGTCAGCTCCAGAAAGTGGCGACAACGGTCAAAGGTGCATCTAACCAGCGTCCTAGTCCTCCAGGCAGCCAGATATCCCTTGTCTCGCACCTAACTTGTTACTTCGATGAGCAAAAAGGCGTGCTACATTCAACGCAAATCATTACTTACTGAAAGAGACTCCCTCCAAGTCCGTTTCTAGTCTAAGGCTTCTACAATCCTCGTAAATGAACGACGACTGTGCCTATTCTTCGTGCCGGTTATCTGGCATGAAATTAGTTATGAGTGAACTTGAGCAAGGGTTGACACATTGTCGACTCGGATGCGTTCGGATGCGTTCAATAAAAGGGAGTGACAATGGCGACAGGAAAGGAAGGAAAAAAAGAGGGATTCCACGATTGTACCATGTCATTGGAAGGGGGACAACCTGTGACCTACATAAAGGCACCATCTTCCTATAGTACAAATTCTCATAGTGTATAACGTCGGGAAGGGCGCATTTCTGATGCATCATGAGATTTATGCATTAATAGACCATAGTTTGGCTGGCTGGGGAAGTTCTGTACCACCAAAGGTTGATGCAATATGAGGAATATGCATTATGAGAACTTGTACTGTACATGTGCGAACAATCAACGTATAACACTAATACTAATAGTAACATGAATCATTGAATGGTAATATGAACATGCAAACTTCAACATGAGGGTTATCCTGGTCGAGTTGAAGAAAGAAACAAAGGGACAGGCGTTTAAATATTCAGTCCGGCAAATGAGAGCCAATGAACGCTGCCTGGAGTCCCTGGAGACTTGAAACAAGCGAGTTATGATTATGCTGCCCACTTCCGCAGACTGAAAAGGAGGAGGACAGAGTCAAAGAGGTCGAGTGGCATCCCTTTCATCGTGGTCGTACTTATAAGATAGTCCCACGGGCCGGGACCACCTCGTCCTGCAAATTTGGAACCCCTCCTGATTTTTCCTTGTTTTTCGAACCCGAGAGAACAACATCTGAACCAACACATTACTTATTATTTAAGTTAGGCTACCGGCGCAGGTATCCCTAGCTAGGCTGTATCACTTTATTATACCTCCATGATAAGGAGAACAATACTTTTCGTATTCCAAGATAGTGCCGGGAGTCAATAAAGGAAGCTATAGTAAAGAATGAACGAATGAAAATGTCGAACGCACCAAGGAAAGAAAGCGGATAAAGCAATCAAAAAATACCCAAGTCTCCTTCAGATTCTGAATTCTCCCAGGGGTTATAGTCGTTGTAGGGAGTATCGAAAAAGACGCGTTGATATTCCATCAAATTAAAAGTGGTATCATACAACCAGCCTGTCCTGTCGTCACTCTTCACCCACCTCAGCACGCCACTATGTTTCCCACCGATAGTAACACTGCGGAGTGCCGGGTAACTATCGGAAAGAATCATAAACACATCCTGGGCCGACATGGCTGAATATGGGTCTCCATATTTCCTAACATATTCTGCCTCCTTTTCGTCGTTTTTGGGGATACCGTTGTATTCAAAGTTGTCGGTCAGCAAGTTGGATAAGTACAGCGACTTAATCGTAAGAGGTAGTTCTTTCTCCTTGAGAGCAACGGATTGGAGAAAATCCTGTGATATGTATGGGCATTAAGGTCAGTGTGTACCATCTTCTGTAGCGAGTTCGACTGACCAAATATTCAGTATGAACGTGAACATAGCAAAAATGAGACTTCCGTTCCAAGTGTTGACCGCCTCCTATCGGGTCTTCATATGCGCCCTCGCAAACCGAGGCATACCCTCCCAGATCCTCCTCCAGGTAATCCCCGTCAAGATACATTTCGTCCATGTCTTCGTCATCAGTATCCGGCAAGTCCTTAATTTCCAACGAGATTGTAAGTGCCTCTAAAGTTGGAAAACAAGCCACGATCTGGTCGAGAACCTCTTTCTTTGTCTGCGCCGGTTCAATAAGGAGTTCAGTGATCTTTCCCGTGCCTTGAGAAAGAGGGAAAAAAAGTCTGCTTGGATTCTCAGCTAACCGTCCTCCTGTATCGTAATAGGGGTATATTTCGACTTTCCCGACGGGCCGCCCCGGAATAAAAGCTATGGCCGCTGTGTCGGGACCTGAAAAGGACGTGAGAAGTGGAGCGGCGGAGTTGGGGAGCGGAGGGAGTGTAATTGGGGCTTGGTTATAATCTGCAAAACGCATTTGAATTTGGTCAAGGTTCGGGCACGAGGAAAGGAAGCCGTAAAGGTCGGCGACATGGTCTATTTTAATGGAGAACGAAAGATGCGTGAGGCGCTTCAATACCCCTTGCTTCGTAAAGGCTCGAAATAGTTTAGGTGTGTATATTTCAGTCCAGGCTTGAAGGGATTCCAGATGCTCTCCGGAAAACATATCCAATAGCTTGGCCACAGCGTTCGGATTGGTCTCTCGAATCATAGAGCGATTATCGACCGTGAGTCTTCGAAGTGGAATGCGCGGCTTGAGGATGTGGACTCCAAATTTGACATTCATCAAAGTGACTTCCTCCAGAGAAGGATGTCGAGCCAGCGCCATCAGGATCTTCTTGTCGAATCTCTCCGAGAAATGCTTCACATCCAACTCCTTCATATTGACAAAATTGGGGAGACACTCCACAAATGTGTCAATGAACGAAGCGCACGACTTTCTTGCCTTCTCCGACACTTTGTTACTTGCAGACGGGGCGGAATACGACAGGACGCACTTCTTGATCAACGGTGCGTGCTCCGGGCTTTTGCTGAACATCTTCAGCGCCTCGACATTGTTCTGCGCATCGTCCAATTTTCCCGTCAACACCTGGGGCGAATATACTCTTCCGCAGGAAACGTTACAGGTGTATGTTATGGATCTGAAAATAAAAGGAAGGCATATCTCGTTGAGAAGATGACATGTCAAGGAAAGCATCTTATGGTCTGAAATAGGAAGATAAGTGAAACATTCGTGCCAAATTTCAACGGGGAGAAATCGGTTGTTGAGGTCGTTAGGGACTTGCGGCCTTCCTTTTGTCTTTTTCGATTTCATGACTAGAGGTCTGCATTAACCTTTGGGGGACGCCGTTAAAATCAAAGGCGTAACTTGCCGAACAAATTGTTTTATGTTAGTGCCGCCAAAAAAAGCTCTCCCGAATAACTTGAACTTTTAAAACCCTGCGGGTGAAAATGCATACGATCAGGAAATGCCTCTTCAGTTCAATAAAACTATCGACTCACGGGAAGAATAGGCTAGAGTTCCTTATCCAATACCACACCCTCGTGTGATTAGTATCAGTCTACACTTGGTGCAAAGTACGCTCCCGCTGTCTGTAATGGACTGGTAGATAATGAAACGGTAGACGCGATGCCAGTGTCGACGTAGGTCCCTCGTTTGAAGGAAGTCACAGAGAGAGTGGCAGAGTGCAAGTTGAGTCCGGATATCTAGCAACTACCTTTCATCGGGGGTTGAAAGGCAGGAAGACGAAGCCAAAGAGGTTGGGTGGCATCCTTTCATCGTGGTCACTATTTATAGTCCTACGAGCCACTGTAACAGCAGCCGCCCGGCGTATAAACGCGTTCCTGGTCTATCCTTGCTTTTCGGACCTGACAGAACAACGCCGTAGAATCCCGACCAGATATTTATTACATGGACCCTGGGCATTTTTGCCAGACCCTTTGATAAGTCACTTGCTATAACTAACCAGCGAGCACGAGCCCACTTCCTACTAGGATTCCTTGTCATAGCCAGCTCTTATCATAGCGTACCACTACCAGAATGCCGTAACGATGTGAGGTATCGTTTATGAGACGTCAGTTTAAAGCTGACTTGACTGAGAGTCATGATATGGTGTAGACATTGTAAATTTGCAACTTGAGACCAAGAACCAGGCCCAGATCAGAGAGCTTTGAGAGCAAAACAGGACCTAAGAGTCTGTTCGGTAACCATAATCATAATCGATTATGATTATTGATGGCAGCCGGCACTTTCCGCCGCTCGCCAAATTGAGTCATCCCGTCACGCACGCCTTATCAAGCGATCTCCTGCGCATCTTATCGTCGCCCGCACTTCTTTTCATGCCTCCGCCTCCACCAGAAACACGGCGGCGGCAGCTAATACTAGCTGCTGCGTATCTTGTCAATGTTATTGGTATTGCTACAACCATTTATGCATCCCCGTTGTACTGGAGACAAGAGTATCATAATTCAAAGTTGAGTGGGGATGTCGAACACGCGTTCAATGCGTTTTTGCCGTGAGGCTGAGTGCGGGAGGCGAATATCAGGCTATCTTATCGGTCGTGACGATTTGTGACAGATTCCCAATTTGGCTTGCGGATAAGTCCGGCTGCCATCAATAATCATAATCGATTATGATTATGGTTACCGAACAGACTCTAAGTGGACGCGCCACTTGTTTGGTGTACATTGACGTATTCATGCCTGCGTTCAGAGCGCGATCGAGGATGGTATCAATAGCATTTGGACAACGTCGACGTTGGACGTTACTTGAATGAGGGGAACGAAATGAGAATTGAAAGTAGAAGACGTATCAACGCCCATGCAGGGTTTTTCTCCACCCGTTTTCCCCCTCTTAACAAGACAGCAACTGGGAGGATGGAAGACGAGGAGCAAGCAAAGCCGCTCGTTGTTCTATTGCGACTTCAACAACAATGGCGACGAGACTACATTGATGGGAGAAAGTGAATTAATGTAAAGCTTCCTTGGCAAGTTCAGCAGCGTAAGGGTTGCGGGGGTCGTTGCGCCATTCCGCAGCTATAGACCAGTATTAGCAAAATCCACCACCGAGAACTGAAGACGTACATCGGATACCCGACTCCTGAGCCTTCAAGATGAGGTAACCAGTGACAGTGCCAGCTACCATAAAGGGCCACAAGGGCTTGAGGATCTATAAGCAAAGAAAGAACGCAGTTCAGCGTTGGGTGCTGGGCGAGGTGAAGAAAAAAGACGTGCGGGTGTGGGCCATTTGCGGAGTCCGAGGAACGACATGGCTTTTCTGCTGTTCTCTAATAAGGCAAACAAAATTGAGTATAGGATTTATGAAAAGAAAGAAACGGAAACTGACAGGTGTTGTGGTGGTTGAGTTTGTTGGCGGACACTCGGGCGGGACCGTTTGGGTTGATGAGCTGGGTTTTTGTCGCGCGTGGGAGTTTATTTCTGTTTTTGGGGAATGGCTGCCGTCATGCTCGCCTTGCTCTGCTCACCGTGCTTACTTGGATCTCTGTTCTATTCCTTACGCGCCTCGAGGCACTGTTATATACCCTGACTGTCGACAAGAGTCCTCTGTAAACTGGGCACTCTTTGGCCACAATTTCAAGAGGAGAACGTCCAGCGGTCATCATACCAGTTTAAACTTGTTCCAAGTTCCAGGGGTTTCTAATATTGGTCTGCAAGCCTTACCTTTGGGCGTTGGGACTCTCTGCCATACAATTTCGGGATTTTGGTTAATTTGAAATTCGTATTGGAGCGATGTCAAGCCTCGGATTATTGTCCGAAAGTACTGCCAAATTAACGGGCACGTCTCCTTCTGCTGCGCCTCCTCCAGTGAGTACTATCTTGTGCTTTATTACATGCAAACGACCTCGGACAAACCTCCATTTCTTTCTTGTAGTGGCGTCAATTCCCATTCTTCGATGCCTTGCCCGTCAAGGACGTGCATGACCTGAGCAGTACGCCCGATATATTCAAGGTACGCTTTATACTCCTTTGTCTTCGCTCCTTAACTGAACACATCTGCGTTTCCAAAACCTAGGCAACCCCAGAAATATCCACTATGTCACGCTCAACAGCCGGCATCCTCGTCGCAGACATCCACGGAAGCATTCACCTGCTCAACAGGGACTTTGAGTCCATCAACAGCTGGGTCGCCCATGTCGGCGGAAGGGTGACACATATGGTCGAAAGGAAGGGGGTTTTAGTTACCCTAGGTGTATGTCTATGTTCTTTTGCTTCTTTACTTTGTTCCCCCTTGGATTTGAGGATGGAGGATGCTAATTTGTTTACTTGGCTAGGAAGAAGATAGCGTCCGCTCGCCATTACTCAAAATATGGGATTTACAGAACAACGACAAGAAAACGGGTTCACCCTTCCTTTTGCGGTCTACAAAAGTTCAGCTAAGTAACCGTCCGCACCCCGTAAGTCCCCCTACTCTTTCCCCCATTCCTGCGCTCCTCCAAACAATCAAATTAACCAATCCCACTAACTAAAGCTCTGACCATCTAGGTGACAACCGTCGCCCTATCCGACACTCTAGCCCACCTCGCTATTGGGCTGGGCGATGGCACCGTCATACTCTACCGCCACCTCGACCAGTCGCTTTCTTCCAGTACCACCCTCACTTCTTTACCGAAAGCACGTACGATATTCGAGTCGCCTATGGAACCGATCACAGGGCTGGGGTTCCGAGAACCCTTTTCGTTCGACTCCGACTCTGCTGCTAGTGATTCACAAGGCGCAGAACGCTCCGAAAGCTTTGGCTTGGGCTTAGAAAACCCCGCCTCGGCGCCCTCACCCTCACCTCCACCCTCAAACTCAAACCCCAACCCCTCAAATCTAAACCCAGACCTTGAAGCCGCCGATCCGCGGTCACAAAATCACTACCTCTTCATCGTTACGCTCTCCCGGGTGCTCTGCTACCAAGTCTCCGGGCGGGGGAGCGGGGGTACGCCGAGTGTGGTGGACGAGATCGGCGCGGGATTGGGGTGTGTGGTTATGGATCGCAGGAAGAGAAATGTGGTGGTGGCGAGGGAGGAGGCGATTTATGTGTGTGGTGTGGATGGACGAGGGGCGTGTTGGGCTTATGAAGGTGGGTAGCATTTTATTTATTTCTCTTTTTCCTTTGTTCTATCCATCATCTTATAACCACGGCACTGACATTCAGCTATCCCCTCTCACAGGCCACAAATCTTCAATCCACACCCACCTCTCATACCTCGTCATTGTCTCACCCCTTTCATACCCAGCGCCACCTCCCCCTCCGCGACCGTACGCAATCTCGTCGCACGCGGCGGCGGGGGAGGGCCAGAGGGGGACGTGACGAAAGTCACCATATTTGACCCGGAGAACAAGCTCGTGGCGTATTCGGATACATTTGGAGTGGGGGCGGGGAGAATTTCGGCAAGGCAGGAGGAATGGTGAGAGGAGCAGGAGGGGTAAGGGAGGTGGTGAGTGAGTGGGGTTGTCTGTGGGTTTTGGGGAGTGATGGTGGTGTGAGTTGGTTTTTTCTTTTCTTTTCCTTTCGTGCCTTTTATCTCTCTCTCTTTTTTTGAGTTATCACTGTCACTAACGGTCCCCTCTCTCACCACACAGCTCACACGTCTCCTCGAAAAACCAACATCCGCCAAATTGTCCATGCTGTACGCTAAATCCCTTTACGGCCTCGCTCTAAGCCTGGCGTCCACGCAGAAATTGGATCCTGCGAGCGTCGCGGATATTCACAGGCAGTATGGGGACGCGCTGTATAGTAAAGGCGACTTTGACGCTGCGATGGTGCAGTATGTGAGGACGATTGGGTGGGTGCAGCCTAGTTACGTTATTCGGAAGGTGGGTTGTTTGCATTTTTATTTTATTTTTGGGGCTTTTTCCTTGATGGTGGACGCATTGGAGTACAAGCTTAGTTAATATTGCTTGTCACTCCTCTACTCCATGACTTCTAGTTTTCCTTTAGTTTTTTTCGATTAAGTTCAAACAAGAACTAATATTCTTTTTTTTTCCCTCTACAGTACCTCGACGCACAAAGGATCCATAACCTTGTTACTTACCTCCAAGAACTACATGCTCTAGGACTCGCCAACGCGGACCACACCACGCTGCTCCTCAACACCTACACCAAGCTCAAAGATGTCGCCGTCTAGACTCCTTTATCAAAACCGAATCCCGACCCCGCGTGCCGGTGCCTCCTCAAATCCCAACGATCCCGATGAACTGCCCTTTGATCTAACCACGGCGATCAGGGTGTGCAGACAGGCGGGGTACTTTGACCATGCGTCGTATTTAGCCAAGAAGTATGAAAGGCATGAGGAGTATTTAAGGATACAAATTGAAGATGCGGGGAGGGTGGGGGATGCGTTGGTGTATTTGAGGAGGCTGGGGAGTGAGGCTGTGGGTGTCTTTTCTTTCTTTCTTCTTTGATCTCAGAAGAGTGCTGGTGCTAACATAACCTTTTTCTTTTCTTATTTCTTCTTTATAGGCGGAGAGTAATCTAGCAAGATACGGCCGAGCAATGCTCGATGCCCTCCCGGAAGAGACCACACAGCTCCTTATTGACCTATGCACTACCACCGGGCCTCTGGATTCCTCTTCTCCCTCGGAATCTGAAGGACAAGTGCTGTCTCCTTCAGAAGCTAAACCAGCCGCCCCTGCGCCTTCGTACCTATCGTATTTAGCCCTAAATAGAGATAGAGGATCAACTTCTGGTGGTGCGCCAACGATTATAGCGGATAAAGACAGAGATAGGAACAATAGGACCGCGACGCCCCCTTCACCATCTATCAAGACCGTTCGAGGTGTGGATAGAGATAGAGACAACGCCTCTACCCGGAGAGGATCGTTACATGAGGTTACTTCGCCCACGAGCACTTCCACACCCCCACCCAGCGCGATTACCGTCGTGCCGCCTCACACAGCCTCGTCTATCCTCGGTCCTGGACCTGGGTCCGCGAGGATGCCTTCCTCCTCTTTGGCATATCAGCAGCTGCAGCCACCTGCAGAGCCGAAGGTGAAGAGATTGAGCCCAAGGATCTATTTCCCACATTTCGTGGAGCATATGGATCAGTTTGTGGTTTTCCTCGAGACGGTTGCGTTGAGGAGGTGGGGACAGAGTGTGGAGGATCAGGCTCCGGGGTCGGTGGGGTTATATAGTGGGAAGGAAGGGGGAAAGGAGAGGGAGAGGGACGAAGCTGTGGAGAACACTTTGGAGGATGAAGTGCTGGATAAGTTGGATCAGATTGCAGTGTGGAATACACTGCTGGAGCTTTATCTGACGCTGCCGTTGCCTGTGAAGGCCGGTGGTAAGGCAGCTTCTAGTGCTAGTGTTAATGGCAGCAGCGACGGCAGTAATGGCACTGTTAATGGCACTAGCACTGGTGCTGTCAACGGAACCACAACCACCACGCCCAAGGCTAGTAAATCATTCGACGAAAAGCTGATGCGGGAAAAAGCCATGCGGGTCCTCCAAAGCCCCACTATCCCCTACGACGCCACACACGCCCTCATCCTCTGCTCAACCCACGGTTTCACAGATGGCCTCGTCCTGCTCTGGGAGAAAATGGGGATGTTTGAAGACGTCCTCCGGTTCTGGATGGACAAGTCCCGTGAAGACTCCCTGCACTATCCCAACGCCTCGCAGAAGGTTATCGAGCATCTGATGTATTACGGGCAGGAGAAGGGGCAGAAGCACCTGTATCCCTTGGTGTTGAGGTTCTTGACTTCGACGCCTGAGTTGTTAGCGAGGCACCAGGAGGATGTGAAGGGTATTCTGGAGGTGGTGGAGGATGAAAAGCTGATGCCACCTCTTGGGGTCGTGCAGGTTCTGAGCAGGAATGGCGTGGCGAGTGTAGGGCTGATTAAGGAATGGCTGGTTGGGAGGATTAAAGAGAGTCGAGAGGAGATTCAGAACGTATGTCCATTTATTGTCTTGGAGGGGAATTTTATGCTCGATTTGCTGACGTAATCAATTTTTTTTTTGCGTGAACAGGATCAAGCGTTGATCAAATCTTATCGTCTCGAGACTGCTGCGCGGCTGAAGCAGGTTAAGGACCTGACCAACACGGAAGAACCGAGGGTGTTCCATGTCACTAGGTGCTCGACATGTCTTGGTCAACTTGACCTTCCCAGTGTGCACTTTATGTGCAATCACTCTTATCATCAACGGTATGTTTCTTCTCACCCCTTTGTTCTCTTTCTTCACATTTGGAATGCGGGCCTGTGCTGACTCTGCATTTGCATTGTTTCAAGATGCATCGCAGACAACGAGGCCGAATGCCCCGCCTGTGCACGCGAACATGGCATCATCCGCGAAATCAGGCTCAACAACCAAAAGTTGGCAGATCAACATGACGTGTTCCTGGCCGAGGTGCAGGAGAGTGGCTTCGAGGCCATCGCAGCTGCGTTTGGGAGGGGCGTGCTCAATAGCCAGAGAGTCGAGGATGCGACTGCGTGATTGTGGTTGGTTGGGACTATGGATATCTTTACATGGCATATTTTCTTTCGTTAGCACTCTGAGATCTGGTTTATTCCTTCTATTGCATTCTCTAATATACGTTCTCTTTATTAAACTGTCAGATCTTTCGGACCCTTGGGCTTGACCGATTGATCTGCGACGCAATTCGACACAACTTTCCTGGTTCATAAGTTCTCCCGGACTTTTCATATACTTCAGGCCAATTATTACAGACCTGTCGCTCACAGACGGATGCTCGCCCCTTAGGAAGCTTCATTATGGGATTTACAATCGGATCTGACTGACATAGTGCCATCTGTCGCAGGTAGTTAAGGCAGTGGCCATCGAGCTCGGACGCCGTTGCCATTGCAGTGGCCATCGAGCTCGGACGCCGTTGCCATTGCAGTGCTGAGGATGTTAAAACATAGAGATATTGAAGGTCGCTTTTCTTCACCAAATTCTCCACGTTTCACCGTTGGCTTTGTTTTCGCATTATGCAAGGACAGATGATCTCAAGTAGAGACCAAGATGGAACGTCCGAAGATTGATATGATGATATTTGAGTGATTTTGGTTGCATCAGTAAAAGTGCAAGTTCTTTTACTTTTACTTTCATGTGATGTATTTCACTTTCAGCGTCTTGGTTTTTTCCATCAGTCTTAATTTGTCTTTTACTTTCAGTTCCACGTCTTTCATTATCTTCGTCTTTCCTTCCTACATTTTTAATTCGGCATTTGGTTATAATGCCATATAGTTGACGCCTACATTAAAAATAAGTGCAGCAGATAGAGATTTGCTAACAAGGGCTCCATTTCGGCTACCTACTTACACAAAAGTCAAAGGCATAGGTCGCCTGGCAGGAAGTAAGTACATTATTACATAGTAACAGCGACATGATAATGTCGCCCCAGAAGTGGTAACATAGCTTGTGGGCGGTGGTGAGATGTGAATTGAATGAGGCAAATAAGGAAAACAATCCTCGATTGGTCCGCGCAGCAGAGCCAAGGAACAGTGTTGGCAGGAGCTGGGCATCGTGATGGCAATTATTGGCTTATGGGGGGAGGCAGAAATAGCATAGGTGGCGAACGCATACAGCATTACACAGAGGAGTGTATGTGTCCACTAGATGAAGACAGAGACGATTTAATCGGTGACGCGTTGACAATTGAAATTTGTGCAAAGTCATTCTGAACTCCGGCGCACGTGATATGTTGAACTTCTGTTTACGGCAATTATTGATGCCATCTTCTTGCATCTTCACCTCCATCTTCTCCGCCTCTCGCCCTTGGCCATCTCAGTCTGTGTTCCTTGCTGTCGCCCTCGTATCCTCTCATCCTCACGGCCCTGGAAATAGGAAGGTTATAGGCCACCTACTTGCAACTCATGCAGTGCATTCTTCCTCCATTTGTTTTTGAGTAGCCATGCTCATATCCTTACAGTTAAATGTTAACCAACATGCCAGTGGTGCACATCTAAGGTCAGTATAGCATTCTTTTCGACATCTACACCATCTTACTCCCATTTTTTTTCAGTCTGCGCTTCCTTCTCATTACAGGCTGACTACGTGCAACTCACGCTGTGTGTTCTTCCCTCATGCATTTTCTAATACCATTCTTATGGTTAATCAAGCTCTCGACGGAAGCCATATTAGTATCACTCCTGGAAGCGATGAGGTAAAGCATGCCAGTCCTACAAGTCTGAGGTCCGTCCTATAGCGTTCATTTTAACATCCAGAGCGGAAGAGGAGGAGGTAGTGTAACAACAGGTGTGTACATTCAACTGAATTTTCTCCATCCGTTTTTGCACTCTTGACTCATGTATTTCAGTCCCAGGTCCTCGTTTGTTCAAGTGTTTTGTTTCCTTGTGGTACCACGCATTTCGGAAGACCGCCGTCCTCGCCATATAAGACGAATTCATGAAACACAGTCTCAACACTATCGAATCACGGAATGGGCTGCAATCATGTCGACGGTGCCAGCTTTTGTGGGAAAGAAAAAGAAGCAGGCAACGGCAGAAGCAGTGGCTGATAGTTCGTCAGCCAGTGGGTAGAATGACTGAGGAGGAAAAGAAGGCGTATGAGGAGGAACTGTACGCCTGAATAGCCCCCGCTTTGATGGAAATTTTTCACATTTGTCAAGATCTCATCAAAGTACAAAATGTCTTTCAAAAGTAAATACTGCTCTATTAAAATCAGTGTTGTCTTTTGTGAGAAAACCGACTGGGCTTTTAAAAGATGAGGCGTCTTTTAGTCTTTTTGGTCTTTTCTGGTCTTTTGGTCTTTTAAAAGACACATGAAAGACCGCGCACTTTTACTGATGTGTAGGGGTAGTCGAAGTTGCATGCATATATTCCTGGCTTCATTTGGTGGATTTGACTGCATGCATTTATACAGGCCATTGTGAATCTATGATTTCACCGACCGCATATGAACTGAAAACACTTTGCTGAATTCATCGCCCAGGCTGAAGGCCGAGTCTAAAGAAGCTGTATCGTATGAGAAGCTTCCATTGTATCAATGCAGATGATGATAGATTTAAAGATGTTTCAAGTAGCGGCAAAGAAGGAAGAAAGCCAAGAGGTGCCGGCATGAATTCGTGGATTTCTCCAATATAGGAGCATCATAATTTCAGTTTCCAGTGATTACAGTCTAGCTCAATTGCAGTCAATTGTGTCGTGGTTTTCTAATTTCATTCTTGACTGAAAAGATATCAATGGTAGGTGCATCAGAAGGGGTGGTTATCACCTACCATCTGGATCAGTGCGAAACAATGCATAGTTCAGAGATAAGTTGCTACCAGCATGGCGGTACGGAATGCTGATTAAAGGCCCTACAAAAGTATATAAAGAGATTGAACGGTCGTCTAAAATTGCATGCTGCTTCCCAAGATAACTCAAAATGTCTGATCTAAGTTTTGAGCTTTCCATCTATGTCGGAAACATGATTTTCGCTGTGCTCTTTGGTAAGTCTGCGCCTTCTTCAGCTCGACGTATCCTCGTTGACGATGTTGCACAGGTATCCAGGTCTACATGTGCTTTCATGCATCATATCTTATGAGTCGAGGTCCTCCAAGTGAACGAAGAAAAAATAATTTCTACATCGCCTACAGTGTAATCATGCTGATTCTCACCGCCATTTCGCTTAGAATGAATGGGCAGTTAATGTGGACCAACCACAGAGACTACCCTGGCGGCTCACTAGCATACTACTTTGCTACAAGCTCAGTCTGGTTTGAAGTCTTCGCAGCTGCCGCCGTGATTCTACAGAATTATATGAATGACGCACTTATGGACAGTATTGGTTCGAAAGGCGATTCCACCGATTCTGACGGTTGGGCAAGGACAGTTATATCGGTGTTATATTGTTTGGGACGGCAATTTATATGTTATTGTTTTGCCATCCTTGATGTTCCTTGGTTCGATTGGTAGGTTAGTATCATTCAGTAGGACGAATGAGAATTCTTACTTGACTCGACAGCGCTTTCTGTTCTGTCTCTTGTCCAAAGCGCGCTGTTTCTATTCACACTCGACTAGCAATTTCGCCGTCCCGAGGATATCACTGACGACTGGGCTCAATCTCGTCGTTGCTTCATTGGAGGCCGAATTACTTTCTTCACCTGGAAATACAGAGGTTTGCTATCTAGTGCGAGCTCTTCTCAACTACACACCGGGTTAAGGCTACTCTGGTTGAGTCCGCCCTACCAATGAGTGTCTTTGGAATCGTTTTGGCCGTTTTCTTTGGAAAGAGTCTGGCTGCTGATATAGCCTGTTCTGATGTTTGGGCAGGATTAGTCGTGGGTGAAAATGACTTCTTAGAAGAACACTTACTCAGTGATAAACCTTGTTGATAGGCTATTGCCCCTCAGCTCATTATCCTGAGGGTCGCCATGGGCCGTGCATGGATGAGGAATCCAGCATCTCATTTTGTTACATCGCACTCAATTGCCTTCGGCGGTGATTCTGCAAAGGCCATATTAGAGGAAGGTATCAATATCATATAAAAAGAAACAACAACACAAATAACCCTTGGCACCCAACGAATTCCCACTCTCAATCTATCGGAACTCGGTTGATGGAACAATTGAAAGTTCTGGTTGTTGTTGACGAAGATCCTCTCTGATCCCGTTTAGTTATTCTAGACATTCACAAACTTCAGGCTGAAGAACGTCATTATTCTTGGTCCGAACTGAACACGTAGCCAGTAATATAAAGCCCCAAGATCTACAGCCTTTTCTTGTCGAGAGTTCCCGAGAGAGTATGTTTTGTTCTAGTTTCCGGTATTTTTTGAGGCCCTCTTGTGTTCGATTTAAATTAATTCGTGAATGAACATCATTTTCAAACTGTTAATGACATGAAGAAAAAATATTTTGGATACCACATACATAACTTTGAGCCTCAACGTGAGCTGAGTGAACGATTTAGACGGTAACACAGGAGCTCAGTCAAGTGAGTGAAATATTTAGTGCAAGATGTCCAAAGGTATCAACGGCAAAATCCATTGGGTTAGCATGAAGTATTTGAAAGTGGAGTAGGAAGTTTATGGGAAAGTCGAGAATAACCCACAGCTGGCAGATGAAAGGAGAGTGAGAGTCAAGGGAGAGTACAAGAGAGGGCGATAATAACCGGCGAGGTCCTGAATAACCGGTTGCAGTATGTTGCCGGTTTCTTACATAATCAAGGTTTTTTCTCCCAAGTTGCCTCGAGTTTCTTAGACTTTCTTTCATCGCAACTCTTGACCCAGTCTACGGCTTGGGCGATTCCATCTCTGTGATTTGCTGCTTCCAGCCCTGGGTATCATTGAATACCCGAAGAGAAGAAATTGAACAGCTACATTTGGATTCTTCTTGAAAGTTGGATATTTGAACGGCTGTTCAGTATTGTGGAACGACTGATACTGTCACATATTATTGCTCAGGCGGCGGGCTCGCTGAAAAGCTTGCTTTACTTCAGAAGGTCTGTCTATAATTCGCCTTTTCTTTGCTCTTAACTAATTGATGCCTCAATTTGAAGCCCTACTTGCCTCTAGCGTGCTTTACAATTGTGCATCGTCATAATATCCCATTTGAGTCGAACCGAGTCCTGCACAGGTACCAATACGTTGCCAGTGCGAACTCGCACGACCATCGCTGACTTTGAGCAGCTCTTTCACCCTACAATAACTTCTCTCGCCTGTGGTGCGTTTCTTCTTTTCTCTTCCTTTATTCTCAGGCATTGATGTAGTACAGGTTCGTCGCCGCCAGCAAAGCCGGATGCCACTTGTATCACGAACACTCGTTGGATGTTTCTCGGGTGCCTTAGGTTACCTTCTCAAGAGTAACCGCTACTGGCAGCCCCAGAGGCGCAAATTCTCATCCAAACGCAAGCTTTAAGCTTCCAAATTCAAACTCAAATGGTTCCAATGGAGTGCCTTTGGACCTGACCATTGCCTTAAGGGTACTTTAAGCACACGTCATATTTGGTCAAATTATAAGTGACATAAAGAGTATCTGAGTCTATGGATTGAGAACGCGGAGATGGGAAATGCGTATTTAAGAGGTTGGAGACTGGGGCTGTGAGTATCTTTCTTTTTCCTGGTTTCTTTTTTCCATTTCTACTTTTTTTTTTCGTGTTTTGGGAGCAAGTTGTCTTACTGACATATATTTGTTTGCTTCTTTTCTATGTAGGAGCGATACGCGATACCCTCCCACAAGAAATAACGCAGCTACCTACGCCTTCCCTCGGAGAGGATCGTTGCATGACGTCGCCTCGTCTACTAGCACTTCCACCCCCGATTAGTGCGACAACCGTCATCATTCCGCCTCAAACTGCCTCGTCTGTCCTCAACTCTGTACCTGGATAGGCTAGCTTGTCTTTCCTGTCCATCGGTAAGACAAGTACACTTTATGGTTTCGCCGCCCCGAAAAGACTGTTACCGGGGATCTATTTCCCGCACTTCGTGGGCCATATGGACCATTTTATGAGTTTCCTCGAGACGTTGAGGAGGCGGCGGCAGAGTGTGGATGATCAGGCTCTGGAATCGATGTGCTCGTATGAGAAGGAGAAGAGTGAAGTTGAGTTAAGAGATCTAGAATGTATGTTCATGTCTTTCTATGTTAATTCCCGATTTGCTGACGTAATTAATTCAATTTTTTCATGGTGAAGGTGGCTCGACTGTCTTCGACAACTAGACCTTCCCAGTGTACATTCTATGTTTTGCAGGTGTATGGCAGACAACGGCATCATTCGCCAGATTGGGTCCAACAACTAGAACTTGGCGGATCAGCGTGATGTATTCCTTGTTGAGGTGCAGGAAAGCGGGTTTGAGCCTCTCGCGGCTGCTTTTAGGAGGGGTGGGTTAATAGTTGGCCCACGATGAAGGATGCAGTTGTGTAATTGTGACTAGTTGGCCATGGTTAGATATATCACTTTCTTGTTTGAATGGATTCTTGTTGTTCACAAGATTCCATTCGCTGCGTCCATTTTCAAGCTCCTCCAAGGCAGATAACCCAGCCGATTTGGAGCAAATTGCGTCAATTTTTCGACCGTCTCATGGAAAAGAAAAAATTTCGTTTATCTTGGAAAGGTATTGTACATTGAGATTTGCTATCCAGTAGACATGAAAAAGTCTGTCAGTCTCAATATCTTACTCTAGAGCAAGACCAGTTCCCATCTAAATCCTTTTCCCAACGTATTTCATTCTTCTGGCGTGCGCCAATCACCACCTCATGTAAAGTTGGATAATGAATCGAAAGAGTTTTAAATATTAACTCGGCGATGAACCCTAGATAGAGGATGTGTTGAAATCTATTGTCGAGAACGTATAGAGAGTCTGGATCTTGAGGAATTTCTGGAAGGTGGAGATACCAATTATTCACCTCCAAAAAGAGTGTTTCGAGTCTGGGAGGAATAACAATTTTTTTGTGGGCAATCCAGTGCAAGACACGCTTTCACAAATTTAGAATGGCAAGTGTAGAGAAGAATTTGACTGGAAAACTTACCACATAGACGTTGAATAGGTAGATTTGGGGGAAATGTTTAGCGCTACTGCCCTTATCTTCTTCCGGATCCACAAACCAACCTTTCAGTAGAATCTGGTCCATAACAGCGTCCTCAAAAGGCACGTCAATGGGATCTTGGCAAGGGAACACTTGCTTCCAAGTGTCCAATTGCAATCCTAGTTGGGAGAGTTGTGGAAAGTGAGTGGTGATTGAATCCATAAGCTCAGGAGTCAGCGCCATATCGATGTGAAGATCGCAGATTGGGCCTGTACTCTTCGAGAGGTTAGCAAACAACTTTCTCAATTGTTCACTCGTTCGTGTTGGCCCTATCCATTTGTCCGGTTGCACCAAAATAACCTTCCTAACGGGTCGTTTTGGGACAAAAATTTCAACCTCTGCGTCATATCCCGTAAAGGAATTCAAATGCGGGATTGTGGAGGGCGGAAGTGGAGGAATTGTCGTGGGCGTCACATGGCTACGAATCCCAAAATCGGCATTAATAGAACTGAGCTTTGGGCACTTCTCAAGAAAAGGTTCAAGAGTAGATAATTCGTGCGAATGAAGTTGGAAAGACAGATGCTTCAGCTGCTTTAAAGTTTTTTGATTGGCAAAGCTTCGGAAAAGCTTGGGGCCGTAGGCGCGGGACAGTATTTTGAGTTCCTCGAGGGCTTCTCCTGAAAATACCTCCAGGCGTTTTGCGGTCCCGATCGGATTGGAATCATGTACTTTATTGTCGATTAAAAGCTTTCGCACTTTGATGAGAGGCTTCGAAACGTGAGCTCCGAATTTGACAGAAAAAAGCGACAATTGTTCTAGCTGAGGAAGGGTAGCAAGAGCAGATAGTAGCTTCTTGTCCAGATTCTTGTTGAAGCGTATGTCGATCTCATTTAGGTAAGAAAATAGTGGTACGCAGTTCATAAACGTCTCCAGGTACATGTCGTAGGCATCCTTCGCAGACTTGGCGACCATTTCATCCGTGCGAGGAGCGAGCTTTAGGGAATGAGCCAAGGTAAGCTTGCGAACTAGGGCTCTCCGTCGGTCATCCGCTATCAGTCCTAGGAAGTGGCCTTCGTGTTCCGTGAACTCTTGTAATTGCTTGGCCATGTCTCCAAAAAGACATTTCTTATTGAAAATGAATTTCAGCGAGTATGTGATTGATTTCAGAATGAAGGGAAGACATATGTCGTGGAAGAGATGGCACGTCCTCGCCAGATTTTTGTGATCCTTCATATCCAGGAGCATAAAACACTCCCTCCATATTTCATAAGGAAAAATTGATGCGTATTGCTTTGGTCCGGCTTTGTTCTCATCGAGAACGAATGTTAGAGAAGGGGAGTGTCTTGACATGCGTTAAGGTACTCGTAACGGAAGAAATTGTAGGGCAGAGGCGGCAACCTGTGAACGAAAGCTTTGCTGTGGCGTTCAGTGAGCTTTAAATGGTCTTTCACTGAGCGTGGCACAGCATACCGAAGATATATTTTCCCCTCTGTACAGGCCACTGTTTCCTTGCGAACAATGAGAGGGAGATGTCAGGGCTAGGAAATGAAGCACCGCCCAGACCTAGAGAACATGAGGAATGAACGAGGAGATGAGAACTGGATATGCCGCAATGATCCAGGGACTCTGAAAGCTTAAGTAGTGTCATTATACTCACGTGATCAGGCACGAGGTAATGAAATCGCCGACCGGATCCGGACTGCCTCGGTTACAAGACGAGCGCTTAAATAGGCATGGGGGTTCTACAGAGCCGAGACCCAAGGAAACAGGAAAGTTAATGATACAGGCGAAGTCTAGACAGCTGCTACTAATGGTAAGTCCTCAATGACGTGGCTACTATTATTTCATGAACCTGCTTCCCTTGCTTCATGGGCCCTGAGCAATTGAATAAATGGTAAAGTCAGACTGGCTTTCAGATCTCGGCTTGACCAAACGTCAACGCGTCACCGCGTCATCGGGAAGGCCTTCGGGACCAGTGGGAATCTTCCTTATCGGACGCATTAACAATCAGTATGTCCGGTGTTCTAAACTTCCATGGCTTAAGAGAATCGGGGAGAATGGCGATTACCTTCCAGGGTAAAATGAAGGTTAGGAATCTTCGTCAATCCCGTGCGCCTAGAATGGCCCATCAGTTGGCACTGGCTGTATAACATCCTTTGTTATTCAGTCGTTTTCAATTACTGCAGGCGATGCGGACGTCTTGAGACCCAGGTAATATCCTTTCCGTCACCTCAGGTGGCTCTCATTATATCCTGCGCCGTAAAATACACTTCAGACAGCTTTCGCAGACTCTCGCTGCTTAAATCCAAACCCGAGTTATTCTCAGTCACATACTCAGCCTCGTCGTCTATAGTACTAGAGTAGTAATGATTCCTGGTCCTACACGAAAAACTTATTCAATGCTAGTCTGCTTAATATTTTAATGACTTACCGCCGGATTTGAGGCGCACATGTTGACATAAGTGGATGCATAAATTACTATTCTCCTTTCCCGTGCCATGAAGGCTCTGCATATATGCGGAATTGTATCAAAAAATCGCAATATTGACAATGGTTAAATCCGTATGGGATCATGTAAACACAGACTTGATCGGATAAATAGTTGTAGCACCAGTGACGACCCTTTCCTTATCACTGTATGCGATAAAAATAGCACACGAAGCTGTTGCAGGCGTTCATTTTAACTGGACGTATCATCCCACCTGCTTGAGGTCCGCTGGCAGTGCCTATATGACTCTCCTTCAGAGTGACCACCATTGGATTCACCCGATTCCCTTCCATCCTTGCTTTAGTTTTTTTTTTCTCCCCCGCTTCCAGACGATCCAGACTACCAGATATGCTGGATATGGGTGGCGAGAACGATGGCGAATTCCAGATCACCTCCACAACGAGCTCAACATCAAGTTGGGTAGATATAGCTCCAGATCTACGGAGCCCAGAGAAGTCTGAAAGGGTCACTCGGGATCTAATAGAGATGATAAAGCAGTCGAATTTAATAGCACAAAAGAGGTTTCAAGAGACGTTTCTCGAAGAAGACCCTCCTGAACACGAAGACGCAAAGCTTATAGCCGCTGGAAATATCACCAATTTTTATTATATCCATCATTCGGGGACTCAAACAATCTATGGTGTGTTTTCTGTCAACGATCCGTGTGACGAAATACTAATAGTAAATGCTTGAAATCAGGTAACAATTATCATGATAGCTTGAAGCAAGGCGACTCGTACCTGGGTGCGATTAATAATGGTGCTGCAGGTGGTAGAGGAAACGTTAATGAATTCATTAACAATGGAATGGTAAATCCTTGTAAGAAAATTTTGTTGGGTAATTGGAAGCCTACTAAGTACTGATACTTCCTTTTCCTTTCCAGTCAAGCACTGGGTAGATTTAACTCCGATAGGAAATCGAAATCGAATACGACCTCGATGATCAGATCAAGCGAGCTAAAATCCGAATAGAGGAAAAGCAAAGAGGACTCGACCGATTCACAGTGGACGTCGGGGAAGTCAAAAGGCGTCATTCGATTTAAGGCCGAGTTTGAGTGGTGGTTGAATTCATTCGATTATTTATTACTTCCTACATAGATTAATGTCAAACGAGAGGCGCACAAAAAATTTAGAGTCAAGGAGATTTCTGTAATAATTTAGGACGACGTAGCTGACACATCTAATGATCTGAACAGCTGATGGATAGGACAGTTATCCAATAAAATCTCAGAGTCTATCTCCTTGATCACCGTCGATCATCAGGAATCCTGACTTCCTTAAACTACTTTCCTCTCTTTTCCCAGCTTGGTTCCGTGGACATTCAAAGGATCCATACTTCTCTAACTAAAGTAGTTCCTATGTCAGCCAACAATGGCTAGAAGATACGATCAGACAAGATCCACCGAAGCACCGATGGACTGTATGTTTACTATGACTCGACCAGTCCTCCCTGCTTGGTCGTCTCCCAATGGCACGCCCATTTCCAATTTAAAAGCTCCTACTATCAAAGGAGCACAGGATGCAACACAACTATCACCACCATTCTCCGAGCATTCTTCATGGAGATCATCGTCCGCTCCGGTTCTCGGAGGGTCAAATCCTTTCAGTTTCTCACCGACTACGGAGAGCTCAATTACGGTCGATATGGAGACGACTTCCAGGGCACACGCAACCGCCAACGTCAACATTGACGATGATTCAAACAAAGACCCTGATGGATCTGCCGGTGGCCAGACTAAAATTACCAGGAATCACTAATCTGTACTATGTCCAGCATTCAGGGACTCAAACGATCCTTGGTGCGTGTTCTACATAAATGGTTTTGATTTTTCCTTTTTGGTGGAAGGGTGAATAACAATAACTTACTAACGCTTTATGTATTTGTATCGTTGATCAGGAAACAATTACCATGATCAAGTCACCCAGGACGATTCGTTTACGAGCGATCAGTCATAGTACAACTGGGGGCAGGGAAAATGCGAATGAAGTGAGAAACACCCACTCGGAATTTATAGGCCAAAGTCGAAGTGAGGAATTACAGAATACATTTCTGTCCGAGTCGCCGACCGACCAATATCATCATCATACGTATTAATTAATATCTTGAAGATGAACACATCGCGGACTTGTCCAAAATCGAATACGAACTCGACAAGCGGATCAGACAAGCTGAAAGACGGGGTGCAGGAGAAGAGGATAAAGCTTGAGCGGCTAGAAAGAGTGACTGAGCACGAACTATCGCACAAGCTGAGAGACGCCTGGAGGAGAAGCAGAAAAAGCTTCAGGAGGTCCAGACTCGGAGTGCGCTGCACTGACAAGAAGGGAGTTCATTACATAAATATAAATATATATTATAGAGTGTAGAGTACAGACGCCTTACTGCCGAGGCAGCTAGAGGGATGGCACATCGCTATCGCCTCCTCGAGCAAGGAAATTTTTTTTTTTGAAAAAGGCTCAAGGGCACCAGAATTCTTCAGATAGCATAACAGATATTCAATGGCGCCTATTCGTTCAATCTACGAACAAACGAAAATATAGAGAACGAGCAGGAAACCGGTGAATATCTGCATATGTTGGGAGATGAGCGGGAAGCCCTTGATTCCGTCTATGGCAAATACACATCTCGGCGAGTCGTATGGAATGGTGACGACCACCACTTACTTAACGGTCATTTAAATCTTAAAGGAGGCTGGAAGATACAAAGTTAACCCCAGCCGCGCGTATTTGGCGTTCAAAGAAAACTCTGGATTCTCCCAACAAAATAACTAGTTTACCGCCATTATTCATAATATAGATGAATTGATGACGAGTAGATTGGAATTGAGTCCAGAGTGGGTGGACAGTGTTTAGCCTTGAAAAACGAGCCTTGGGTTGCGATTGGTGGTTAACTTGAATGCTATCTGTGCCATCGGCTACAGATGGGTATTTAAGCCCACTGGATTGGAGTACATCTCAAAAGTAGCAAACAGTAAGAGTCATCGGAGTTGCAATATTTCTAGGTTGGATCGGAATAGCTCCTCGTCGGTCAAGCCAAGAGTAGGAACCTGAATATCTTCAGATGGGGATCCAGAGTGTCCAATAGGAAATCTGCGGCCTTTATGGGGTGGGTGTTTGCACTCAGGTTCCTATATATTTCAAACGAGGGTGAAAAAGAAAGAGAGAGAAAATGGCATTAATTCCAAGTGCATCCTCAACTTGAAAAAAAGACAGAGGGTCACACAGTCAAAGTCAAACCGACCGCGTCGAACAACGGCACATTGTATAAAGACTAAAAAAACCCTGGAACTCCACTGATGTTTAATGATTAATGACTGGTGATAGTTGATAGTTGATAGTCTCGAATCCCTGAACTCCAGCCGCCTCATCTGCCTCTATCGCATTGCGGGTAAAGGGTGATACATAATATGATAAATTATCCTCATGCAAATGACGAGGCAGAAGACATGGAAGTATGGGGAGAAGAGACTAGTAGGGTTTGGATGGAGAGGGTGAGGGTGATGGTGTACTGGTTGACTTGGATGGGAGAAGGTTGGGATAAAGAGAAGCTAGGCGCCGGACATGCGTTTTGAGTGATCGAGTAAAGGAAAAGGAAAAAGAAAAGGAAAAAAAGGAAAGGAAAAGCTCGACACCGCAAGGGATGCCTTCGTTCATAGGGCCAATGTAAGCAAACACGCGGATATCCCAGGAGAAAAAAAAATCTGCCCTCTTGTCTCTCATCGCATTTAGTTCACCCTGATGGATCCTCGGCCTGAAAATCGATGAGCTCTCTCGCTCGGACGCTTGCTCTCTAAGGAATGAATTGGGATGGGTGACAAGGGGTAGAAGGTGAGGTCATAATAATGATGAAAGGCGTAAATTAAAGGTTTTGATTTCGGAGCAGAGAAGCTGAGGTTTCAGTGGACAGAAGAGAGACAAGAGTTATGCTCTATGCTTTGGGTCCCGGCGAGGTCTATGCACATCAGCAGGTAAACATTTCATCGTGTCCCATCTCGTACTAGCACATTGTCCAGTGCACGCAGTTATGGGCACGAACAGCAATAGATGGAGCCAGAGATGATGGGTGGATGATGTCGAGGGATAACTTAATTAACGGCTGCATACTAGACAGCGGATAAAAAGCGGAACTTGCACTCGGAAGAAGTACAAGAGAACGTGTCAAAGAGAATGCGCCAGCAGTATAAAAGGGCTTTGATGTACGCTGCGCAAAGGGTGCGCAAGCGGTGGTGAGAGAGTGTGTGTGTGACAGATCCGTGACCAGACAAGACGCTTTCCCGGAATCTGTCACCGTCCCCGCCGTGTATATCTTCCGGATCTCCATCTTATGAACGCCCACAAGAAATGGCCAAATCAAAATCGAAACGGCCAATTCGATGTTTTGTACGTATTCCCAAATCCATCGCGACTGGTTGCTGTCCCGCGCTGACTGTCATTTTAACTTTAAAAAAACCCTGATAATGATGATGTGCCCTGATGTGATGCCCACAACGTAATTTCTCTCTTAATTTCCCTTGGGGGAACCCACATACGCTTCCATATTTGCCGCCGCTGTCAACTTGCAACTCATAGCACTTTGACGACGCCGGGCACGCCATAGACAACGGCTGCCCCCATCGCGACTGCTACTACATCCACCCAGACCAATCCGGGTGGGACGACGCTGTCCCCCCCAAAATCGGCCCTGCAGCAGATCTCCGACGAGCTAAAGAGGATAGTATCGATAACATCTTCCGACGGCGGCGAAGGGATAGTCGGGATTCTTACGACCAGCAGAGGAGCCCGCCGGTATCTCCTGCCAAATCGAGGGATAGCGGGTGGAGTGGATACCGTGATCGAGTAAGGAGGTCGTTTTCGAGGTCGCTTTCGAGGTCGAGGTCGCCACGCCGTAGAGGGACGGGACGGGATAGTATCGCTTCTAGTGCTGGTATTGCCTCTAGCCCGCCGCGAAAAGCCACGCCGCTGCTTGACACGAGGCTTGGATCGGATAGTAATAGCGCTGGGACCAGAGACCCTAGACTCGCCGCACGACAAGCTTCCATCACTTCACAAATTCAACCACATTCCCAACCACTGCATTTGCGACTACAACCACAAGCACCTGTACCTGCCTCTGCGTCCATTCCCCATCATCCTGTACGGATCAAACAAGAAAGTCCTACAGAACCCCGCATACCATCCCTCTGGGCATCTTCCACCATCGATATGACCGTAGAAAATAACGAAATCCTCTCGTCCTCTTGGGCTGCCGCTTCAGGCTCAGGCTCAGGTTTTGCACCTGCACCGCCGACGGGACCTAGGGCACTACGCGAATTCAATGCACCCACTCCTACCAGTACTACCACTGCTACCGGTGCTGTTCCTTCCGTATCCACTTCTACCCCCTTACCTCGCACACCCGTCACACCCGCCTACCAACCTCTCCAAGCACCCCGCCTACCAGGGTTCGAACCTGCATCCTCAACATCAACATTAGCACTAGCGCCCCCACCACCGCCCCCACCTGGTCCCCCGCCCATCGAACCCCCCACACCGCTCCCTGAAATCCCTGAGTCTCTGACGTACGAAACGAAGCCTGCGTCTCTGAATGGGGGTGATGGTGGTGTCAAGGAAGAAATGGGGCAAGAGGCGAAGATGGCGTTGTGGGATGAGAGAACGAGGTGGGTGTTTTTTTTCTTTCTTGGATTGGATTGGATTGGATTTGGGGGTTTCTTTTTCTTTGATGTTTCTATTCCTCTTGTTTCTGTTTTTGTTGGCTCTTGTTTTCGTTTCTATTTCTTTTTTCGTTCCCATTTCTTTCCCGTTTCTTTTTTGTCTCTGTCTTTCTTTTTTTATCTCCCTTCGGGCTTCTAGCATCGGTGTGCAGTGTGCAGCGCGTGCAGCTTGTAGTGGGTAGTGTTGCCACTGTTTCATTTTCATTGTTCGATTATTTTAGACAGTGGCAAGAGCCCGAGTGGCTAGTTATCTTTTTTTTTGTTATCTCTTCCATCTTCTATTCTATCCAACACCAGCTGACTCATCCCCCTTTCCCCTCCTCATGGACATCTACAGAATCCTCGCCGACGCCGTCCAAGCCCGCGAAAAAACTCACCGCGCTCGAAGAAGAATGCACCACCGCCGAACAAGTCCTCTCCAGCCGCTTCTTCTCCGCCCTCGCTGCAGAGCACAAAGAACGCCTGACCTCCGAGCTCGCTGTGCTCCGCGCGCAAAGGGAGTCGGCGCGTGAGGTGCTGGAGGAGACGAAGAGGAGGCTGGTGGAGAAATCCGACGCGTGGCCTGTTAATCCTAATGGGAAGGGTATTGGTGGTGGTGGTGTGGTGTCTTTACAAGTGGAGGAGGAGGAGAGGAGGAAGGAGGAGGAGGAGGGGAGGAGGAAGTTTGATGAGGTGGTGAGGTATGTGAAGGAGTTGAATGAGTATGCGATGGAGATGAAGAAGGTGTTGGGGGAGTTGATGGGTGTGAGAGGTCCGTCGGCGCCGCCGAGTGCGCCGGGGCTTGTGTTGGGTGGTGAGAAGGGAAAAAAGGAGGAGGGGGAGGATAAGGAGGAAGGAGAGATCGCGGGTGATCTTATGGATGTTGATACAGTAAATGGTGCTGCCACTGCCACCGTTGGTGATGGCAGCGAGAGTCTGCATACCCTCTCAAGAAAGCGAAAACGAAGAAGAGTAGACGGCGATGCATACCAAAGTGCCTCCGAATCCACCCCCACCTCCACCCCAACGCATCAAGAACTAGAATCCATCCTCGAGAAACTCATCCACCTCGAATCCATCGCGCACACACTGCAAAACGACCTCATCGCGCACGACAACGACCTGCGCGAAGAAATCGAATCGTCCATCGAAACCCGGTTCGAGGAGCTCGCGCTCTCCGTTACCGAGCACCAGGACGAATGGAGGAGGGAGCAAAAGGAGGAAAGCGATCGCACGGAGGAGAGGTTCGGGGAGGTGAGGAAGGAGGTGGAGGAGGTCGGGGGTCAGGTGGGCGAGTTGGCGGAGGAGCTGGGGGATATGCTGTTGAAGGTGGATGAGGTGGAGCGGGAGGTGGAGGTGAGGAGGAGGGAGAGGGAGGACAGTTATCAGCGGGTGTTGGATGTCCGTTTGATTTCTTTCTTTTCTTTTATTTTGTGGGCATAAAGCTGATGGGTATATGCACAGATTGAACGCCGCATGAATGAGTATGCGAAACAACAGGAATCCAACGCTAAGAAACTCGAAACTCTCGGATTCGCTCTTAAAGCATACACCACCCGTCCACCATCCCCGCCTGCCTCACCCCTCAACGACGGCCTCACCACCAGCACTGGCACTGGCACTGGCACCACCACCACCTCCCTATCCCCCTCCCCCTCCTCCACCACCTCAGGACCCTCGCCCTCCGCAGCATACATCCTCCAAGCGCTCCAATCCTCCCTAACCAACGCCCTGCGCGAGACCATCCAGCCGCTCGCAGAGGAAGTGCGGAGGGACATTGAGAGGATTGTGGAGGACCGGAATCGGGAGCTGTTTGGGACGGTGTGGGGGGTGTTGCAGCGGACGTTTGTGGTTGTTGAGCAGATTCGGAAGAGGGTGGCGGCGGGGGAGGGCGGGGAGGGAGTGTTGGGTGTTGTGCTGGGTGGTGGCGCTGCGGTTGGGGCAGGAGGGAATTTGAGTTTGGGGGATGTGTCGCCTGTTGTTCAGCGTGTGTAGTGTGGTCGTCTGCTGTACATGGTATATCACGATTTTTTCGCTTTTGAACATATTTTTTGTGATGGCTCTTTTTTTCTTTCTTCCTTCAACTCGACCTGGATAACCTTCATCTTTGCAAGTTCGTATTACCATTCGTGTTAGTAGTAGTATACTGTTAGTATTGTACGTTTCCTGCAGCCGCCCGAGATTCGTAATCTCCCTCTTGTTCCTATATCGTCTTTCTCAGTCGTCATTCTTTTTTGACTGCAACTTCCAAGTACATATGAAACGTACGTGTAATGTATAATCCTCCCTATCGCTGTACTCTATATCTTGCTCTCTCTTGCTCTCTCTCTCTTTCTTCACGATGCATAGCGCTCCTGCAGGGTATGCATTACCGGGCGCTCATTGGCCAGACTAGGTCGCGGAGTTTCAAACCGAAGTGGGTTTTCTCGACATTGTGGGCTCACTCTACACTTCGGACTGCTTTTGGAGGCTTTTAGCGACTTCTGTAAACGTGGAAGGGAATGAACCTTTATCTTTTTGTATTTAGTTGACTCAGACAGTACGTCGAATTTTTTTTCCGTTCACCTATCATTGCCATAACGGTTGCGGATACAGGATGCGTTAAGTTTGACTTTGTGAAGATCATTTTATCAGTTTGTTGCTTTGGTGCGTCAATCCCCTTTTATTGAAGTGTTGAACTCTAGCGTGATTATCTTGGAAGTCCAGGTTGCTCGTGAGAGTTCCTGGAGATGAGACGATGAGGGCTTTCGGTATGTTGTGCCTTGAATTGTTACTGCTACTTCTGAAACTGTACTTCACTGATATCTAGATATAAAGTTAGAAAGGACTATATCCAGAAGACTAGCTAGCGACCTCAACAACCAGTTTCTCCCCATTGAAATCTGGGGTGAATGCTTCACATACATCCCTATTGCTGACCCTAAAAAGCTTTCCTTAACATGTCAGTTCATAAATGACATATGCCTACCTTTTATCTTCAAATCCATAACCTACACCTGCCGTATTTATCACATAAAAGGAGACTCACTCTGAAGGTGGATGGGGCAGTTGGATAATATGGAGAAGGATATCAAGGCACTCAAGATGTTCACGAAATGCCTAACGTACACACCTTTGATCAAGAAACTCGTATTAAGTAGAGGTTATTTGCAACTTCTGAACGAACGAAAAATATGCCCTCAAAAGGCAAAAAGTGGGGCCTTCAGCCAATCAGCGATCCAGTAGGCTCCACTTTTTCGTTTGAATGGAATTTGCAAATAACCTCTATTGACATATTTCTATTCTGTTCCCTCTATGACAGATACCAAGGAAATTGTGGAAAAGTCAAAGGACTCAGTGGCTAAAAAAGGGATCAAAGCTGCCTGTGATACTCCAGACCTCGGATCTTCAACTATGACATGTTTGCAAAGTTTGAATTCGAAAATGTCCCAAAATCCGATAAAGAAGAGGCTAATTTTATTGACAGACATGGAGAGTCGTATATATTTAGCTATTCAGCTGCGCCTGCAATGGCCCAGGATGGTGTTTACGACCCTTTCTAAAATTTATCCCGCACTGGAAGACTGTTATTTTTGGCGAGGAAAGTGAGGACCAATTGAGATAGGTGAAAGACGGCAAGGGAATGTGGGACGTACAGTGTTGCGGGCTACTTCGGGGGGATTCTCAGCGCAGAATTATTCCTCTAACGAAATAGGCTGGGGTGTCAAAGGTTCGGACACGACTTCGAATTTGGTTCGAAGGAGCTCCGAGATCCTGTGAGGTGCCGTTAAGAAACGTAAACAATTTGTATGAGTATGAGATAGCAAATCAGCCCGCTGAATAGGGGTTGATGCAGATGGACAAGCTGAATATATTCAAAGTTCAAGGAAGTGTGATGAAAATGAGACGGCGGAAGGTTTGTTCGGTCGCCGCGAAGGGAAGTCGACGGGTCTTAGGTCTAGGCTCATATTATGATGTAGATTACAAGGACTTACGCGGAAAGATTGAAACTAAAAATAGCATCTCCGTTGTTTACTCCCAAGCCACATTGATACTGCACTCGCTTGCTTTACCTTCTGGTCGACGGTGATACGAACGATTGACTTGGGAAGAATAGATTCAATTCATGTCAATGCCTCGAAGCTGGCTCATTCTGTATTCCAGCGCAGAGTTTTTCGAAGCTCTCGGTTTAAAATTTGCTATCAAACTCATCTGGAGAGTCGAGACAGTGATGTCGAAAGGAGTATGTTCCGTTTATCTCGTTCGGTTCTTGCCAAAAGGGGACCAGGCTTGGATATGGCCGTGTACACACTGCCCTACGGACAGGGTCGACGATCGTATAGAACGTTCTCCAATCCTTCATGGAAATCTGTCCCTCGCGAGACTCGCAACTTTTTCACACCGTTCATTTTGCATCTTTCACTTTCCACAATGCTAACTTGAATATCTAGCTCTAGACTCCTTTTTCGGAGTTAAAAAAGTGATTGATGGTCAGAAATTTAGTGCTCACTTCAAACCATAACATCGTTTGTAAATGGTTTTCTAAACCAGAACTTGATTTCCGGATTAGGATCCTCCACCCGAAGGTGGGAAGCTTTGGGGCTTGAATACAGGCCCTTGGATCTGTCACTTTGACAACTCCGACCCGTTTTGACATTCGCTAGACCCTTGATGGTGGCGCGTTTTGAAGTTGAATATTCAAGTTGGCGTTATGGGAAGTCACCCAGTCTTTCTTTCTCGCTCTTAACAGGTTGTACACCTGTTTCTCCTCCTTTTCCCTGTCCTCTGGGCCCCCTGGTACGGCGCGTTAGGCCCTCTCGAAAGGCTGAAGGTTAAAGAAGGGATCCTGTCGCTGGCGATTCGCTTCTTTCACTTTGGTTGTGCCATTTTACGTGGCTCAACTTAGCCCAAATTCTAAAACGTTGGTGTTAAGAGGCCCTTTTCATTGCGTCATAGATTCAAAATCGAACAAGATAGAGTTAGGTAGATCATGGCAGACCTGACTCAGGCGTCGGTCGACTGGCTTTATGCTGACCAAGCTCTTTCCATTCTCTTTCGTTCGTCCTTTCTTTTTGTCTCTTCTTGGTTCTTTGTCTGAAAGGTGGATTGGCAGTTGCGACTGCCACCTGTGTTATATACGATCATAGTATGCTACTCATTTGCTTCCCTTGAAGCCGAGTTCTGCATACTGATGCCCAATTCTTCGATGCGCAGTAACAACGTTGGACGAGGAAGTGAGTCTCCCTTTTCTCTGCTTGAATTACGGCTCATTTCTAATATTTTAGGTTGAACTCATCTGGGTACCGTCCTTTTATTTGTGGTTCGTCGTCATCGGTATGCTAACGCTTCTTTTAGAAAAGGCCTAAGTGGACGCGAGTGCAGTTCTTCTTCTTCATTGTAAGTTTCGATCGATATTTGCCTTTCATCTAATTCACTATCCCACCAGAACCGATATGTGGGCGACGCGATGCAGCTGTAGGATCTTCTATTCGTATCTCTCTTTCGTTTGCTCACTTTATACATGTATCGTATCAGATATGGAGCTTTTGGTGTGTTGTTTGACGTGATTGGACCACGAACCTCTTCCTAAAGTTTCCATCTCCTACAGTGTTCGTCAGGCATATCCTGGGGCACACAAATGACGTGAGTTACTCCTTGCACTGTTATTGTTACTTTCCTAATGCCCATGTTTTGTCGAACATCAGGAGTGAGTCGATACAGCATTTTTTTGACTGACAGTGAACTCATGTTTGGTTTGCAGCTGTAAGTACAGCTTTTCGAACGCTACTGTTCTTTCTCACTGGGGTGATAATCAACTCTCCCCTTCTCTTTAGGCAACTATTCAACAATTCTACTTGCAAATTTGGGAGGCATCGTCATGGGAGCAATGCAATGTACGTGATAGTTGGCATCACGTAACGTTTGTGCTCAACACCTGATGAGTTCAGGTATCATGATCTATCGTATATCAAGTATGTATGAAAACAAGGAGAGGGCCATTTTGCTCTTGTACATTGGGCTTGTGTTTGAGTGGCTTGCGGTGGTTCTGATTCATTCACTTTGTTTTGTATTCAAAGACCGTGAGTGGCATTCAGCTATGCTCCTGAATTTTCTCTTTTCCTCTCTGACCTGCTGTTTCTAGTAGCTGCACCAGACCCTGCCCCGGATGTAGTGCCCTGCGCACAGATATCCTTCCCCCCTTGGCTGTACACGATGTGGATTCCGATTGCCGGCTTTGATTTCCTATTGATGAGCCTTACGCTCTCACCTGCGGTCAAGCATTATCGGTCCATGAAAAGTATGAAAATGGCGGGGCTGTTGTCCGGTAGTACAATTCGACATGGGGCCGAGTCGTCGCTGGCATACATCCTTTTAAGGGATAGCATTACATTCCCGTTCATGTACGTGTTCCACAGTTGTTTCTCCTGTTATTCCCCCTGATATATTGGACAGAGAACTGCTTGTCAGCCTTGGCAATCTCATCGTCTTCATGCAGGAACCTGTGGGTGACAATTTAGTTTGCTCTGATATTCATAGTACTCACGCAGATCGTTTTTTGCAGGTCCTTGCAGCCCAACTATCGCTCTCAATTGCTTTATTTATTCCCTGTGTAGTCGGGTCTCGCCTTATCCTTAATTTACGGGAGACCTACTATCAACCTTTCCTCCATGAATGTAAGGAGCCTCCAGATACTGGCCTCGGATCCGACGATAGTTCAGCGGATAACATGAATATGGATATCATCATCATCTCAGGAAGTCATGCCGAGGAGAATTAGGCTCTATGAGATCAACTAAATTCGATGTATATATTATTTCTAATTGTATATAGATTATAAGCCTTTATGGATTTATTGCTTTTTTTCCGTTCCTTTGGCTCGCGCTTAGATTAGATTAGATACTATCGTAGTTGCCCGCATATGGCACAGCGTTTATTCGGGTGTTGCACGGCCACACAGCTGATGAGGTCCAGTCTCTCACCACTTCCATTTCTCTCTCCGCCAGCGCAGTCCCTTCCGGTGTGGGTCCACAGATTGCACATCCAGTATCCAGCATTTCTCCATCTAGAAATACGCAGAGATGCCTGCCTCGCGCCCCTTCCTAGACCGTCGGAGGAGATCTTCTCATGCCATTTGTAAGCTCTCCAGAGTCTCCACTATCAGTGGATTCTTTACTCTGCATTCTACTTACGCAGCTCTTTTCCCGATTTCGTAGTTTCTCCAGCCAAACCGGGTGTATACGGCATTCAAGCTCGCCCCGTAACGTTTGCACCCAATGTTACTCCCAGTGAGCTTTACTGAGACCGACGACGCCGAAGATGATGCCGGAGACCCCCTTGCATCTCTTGCCCTTGCTGCTTCTGATGCTTCTGCTGGCCCCAATGTCAAGGCTTTGAGTGCAAAGCTCTTTCCTTCATCTGCTGCCTATACCACCCAGCCCGCGCCGACACGTAAGCGTTGTCCACCTGGGAAGCGCAGGTCCCAGGGCTACATCCCCAGGCCACCCAACGCTTTCATGCTCTTCCGAGCTGACTTTGTTAAACAAAAACATGTTCCAGGTAGCGTAGAGACGAACCACGTCAGTCTATCCAAGATTATTGGTATGGTTCCCCTCCCTGTGCTTGACTATCAATCGATGCTGATGGTTCATTGAATTGGCTTTACTTTACTTTCTCACAGGCGAATGCTGGCGTCAGCTTTCCCTTGAGCAGAAACGTGTTTGGGAAGTCAAGGCTAAGCAGGAAAAGGCCGCTCACAAGGCCATGTTCCCCGACTACCGCTTCCGTCCTGTGCACAACAAGCATAAGAAAAGGACTGGCACCCCGGAATCCAAGTCTGAGAAGGACGACTTTTCTCAGACCAAAGATAGGCAATACAGCGCCGCGGAAGATGAGCGCAGGTGTGAAGAAGTCGCCCAGCTGCTATTGGAAGGCAAGGAAGGAGATGACCTTACCAAGGCTGTGCGGCAATTGGACATCGCCCGGAACAGGGAGCTCGAACTGAACTTCAGCGCAAATTCGGGTGCCATGCCCGACGAAGCATACGACTACATCGTGGACTCTGACAGTCGAAGCCCAAGCTTCGATCCTGAACCTCCACGTGGGTACAATCCCGACGGCAATCATAGCGCGCCCAGTCCCATCACCAACATCCCGACGCTCCATATGCCTACCTCCATGCATCCTTTGTTTGGAATGGACTTCTCTGCCCAAAATGCAGGGGACACCTTCTTTCCTTCCAACAACGCCATGTTATTTCCACGCCGCCCTTCGTCTGTACCCCTTCCTAACGCAGAATGGTTCACCAATCCTAATCCGTTTGTGACTTTGGCTGCTGTTTCTGGAGGAATAGCTCTGCCTGCTGTACCACCCTTTGCTTCTGACGACCAGGCAGAGGATCAGCAGGATTTCCAGAACCTCCAGGAATTTACCAATCCGTTCAGCTGGCAGGTTAACCAAGGCTTCGAGCAGCGCATGTCTTTCCAATTTTCAGCTGCTTCCTTTCCGCCTCATCAAGTTGGTCATGGAATGTCGTCTGCACCAGCCCAGGTACAGCAAACCTTGCAGGAACAGCAACAGCTGCATAGTCATGCCCCAATCCAACCCGATGCCCAAGGCCTCTTCCATCCTCAACCTCAAATGTTTGGCATGCAGACTACTCGCTCACCTCTCGAACGTCGCGCATCCAGTGCGGGTCCTTTCTTCAGGCGATCATGGACCATGCCCGTACCTTTCTCCAACAATTTTGACCCGTCTTATGGCTTGATACCAGGTTTTAATGCGGACATGGATACGATGCATGTCGAGAAGGATCACAATCCGTTACCGGACGTTGACCCCGCTGCTGCTGGGTTGTTCGCTGATTTCTCATTTGGGAAAACTTCAAGTGATGCTCCAGCACAGTTCGGCGGAGGTGGCCATCACAGGACGTTATCCGCCACATCTGAGGCTGCAGTTGATCCGATAGATTCTTCAGGCGCCGCTGGGTTGGTGTCTGGAATGATTGCTCCCATTGACGTTCCTCCGCTGGTGCATTCGCAATCGCAGAGCTCGGCCTCGACGACCGATGGATCCTGGGGCAGCGTGACAGCTCCACAGCCGGACCATGGGCAATACTTAACTTCAAACGGAGTATACACGCCTCCTGGTGCAATTGATCCGTCCATCCAAGAATACGCCCCAGAGCATATATACTGTATGCCTGGCCCACATGTGATGGACAATGGAATGTACTCCGTTGACCAGACCCTCAATATGGACCAACATATACACTTTCAGCAACAGTTCGAGCAGCAGGGGGGCATGTACGGCATGCATGGCGATTTGTCGAAGCCGTTCATGATGGGCGATGTGCCGGATGGTCAGGTTACGGAGGCGAATTTTGGCCACGGTCAGCAACAGGGGGTGTATTTCGGGGTTGCTTGATGCGACTCTTCATTGTGCTTTGAACTTTTTTGTCGGAAACAAGGTGACTGGATGATCCACGTGGTCCACGTCATTGTCCCTCACTCGCAAAGTCACCTTGAACGTTCATCATCTCCTGGATCTCGGCATACTTGTTGCCCTTGTATCTCCATTCTTCCTCTTTGGAACTATCGCCTCTTAAAGCTGTGCCCGCAATCTTTCCTGTCCTCATCATTCATTTGGTCATCTTTGCCTCCAGCAATATTTATGTTTCAATCTTTCTTCTGTCGGCCTCATCCAAAACACAAAACATGACACTCTTTCGCATTGAAAATCTTCTCTATAATATATGATCCATCTGTAGCCTTAGACCTCGCTGTCCTCCTTCACGAACCCTACGCCCATCCTCTCCTACCCTCTGTTCTCTCCCACTCCCACGACTGACTTTCTTGGTTCCAACGAAACTGTAGCATATTTTCCGTCAAGCTAGACGCGCCTTCACGCCGCATATTTATTCATACCCACCTCTGTACCCTGATAGAGTAATTTGGTTCACTTCTTGATGCCCATACCCCAAGGCTGGAACTTCGGATAGAACCTGACTTATCATTATGTAGCCATACTTTAATCTCTTTCTTTTGTCTCTCAGTGGCTTTTATTGTCCTCAACAGAAAATTTGCTCTGCTTGTCATCAAATGGAATATATTGTTTCCCCCGAGCAAGATTCCTAGTGTGCGGCACTAAGAAGCTGTCCAGCGGAAGTACCGTTTGTAATCAAGTGGCCAACATGTTTAACCATCTTCGACATTTCCACTATCGTCCAGTTTCACCTGGAACGCTGTCTCTGAGGAAACATAATTCTCATAATGTTCCTGACCTGTAGCTGCCCCGTGATGTGTCTTCCGTCTGGCACGAGCACTCATTCTTTCCTCCTGCTCGAAAAAAACGGCCTTATCCTCTCAAATAAGTCGTAGCCATTGATGTGTGTTGCAAAAGTCCTGCGTACACGCTGCTGCTGTATTCGGAGATGTCGCCAAAAGACTTGCAGGTCGCACCAGCCACCCAGATATCGTATGCAGTGTACATGTCATTCGAATCGAGAGAGCCAGAACTGCGTTACGGGATCGAGGCCTTGTAACAGCTGAGTTCTCGGAGGCAAGGGCGAAGACCATATGGATGATCGGGAAGGTGGCTTGGCCCCCTTTCGAGAATAAGCCAATCTTGAACGGATCCATCAGCGTAAACAACGAGGTGCGCACGTTGTCAGTGAAACTGGAGTCGTTCTTCACTCGTATAAGGAAGGTAGAGACGCAGCCAGGCTTCAAGTAATAACCGAATAAGATTGGGATAACGATGTCGACCCTACGTTGGTTGCTGGCGCAGATGATTGGTGCACCGCGGCTGATGAGGCAGCAAAGATACTGTCGGTTCATCATGTTAAGATCATGCACCTTGACGAAATGGTTGAACCAGATATGACCGTTGTCGAAGGCTTTCTTAAGCTTCTTCTCTCCATGTTCTGCCGTAAACCGAAATGTGGTGACTTATCCATCCCGAGATAAGTACACGTAGTTGTATACACCGCCTCCGCAAGAAGAGGCTCAGAGGCCGATATGGTTACCATTTCACGGCATCCTGGTGAGGCAGCGACACAAAGTCTCATACGGCGCTCAACTTGTATCTGTTAAACTTCGCGCCCTGTTCACAAAGTAGGTTTAAAGTCCAGAGCAAGCCGTACGGCAAAACAGGCTATTATTTCAGCCCTGTTTAGATGACTTCTGGTTAGCTTTTGGCATCCATGCGAAGGTGAGCCATGTGGTTGGACGAGGAGCAGGAATATCGGGGTTCGGGAGAGGAAATACCGAATTTGCTGGCATCAGATATGAAGACAGAGAGGATGGGTAGTGGGTAGGCTTCTGATCTCGTGAAGGGTTCGTAGTAGTTCAGAAAAACAGGTTCCATGACGACTGCCTGATCTGATTAGTTAGAAAATGTGCCTCGTCCCAGCATATCACCACGAGAGGGCTCGCTAGAGGTTGATTACGTGGATTGAGCATCTTTATTCTCTCTGCAGAGGCGGCTTTGATGGTTTCGTCATCTGATGCCAAAAAGCTCAATAAGACCAGGTATAATCAAATAATGGCAAGCCACCTACCGTACGGTGTTCCCTTGGGCTCATAGTACGGGCTCATTAACTTTGGAGTCACGAAGTTTTCAAGGAGCATTAGGAAACCAAAGATCATGGGTAGAAATAGTGCTAACTGTAAATGCGGGACGTAAAGGGCGTAATGATCCGTGGATTGTCCTTCAAGATGAGCTGCACTAAATAAATCAGCAGATGTACCAGCAAATTCCGTTTGCCAGGAATGAAGAATTGCTAACAACGGACAATGGTAAGAAGGTGCAACTTGATTCTGATGAGGGGGGGCAAATCACAGACCTTTTATTTGCTCCGGATCGATTGAACTGTCTGAACACCCGAGCACTGGGGTGCCAGCTCGGTGGTGCCAGACTTGGCAAATGGTTCATGAAAATGTTCTGAAGTCACGAGTAAATAGATTAAGATAATGTCATAAAGCAGAAAGTACGGTCCATCCAGTCGTTATTCTCAATGCCATTCTGTACGCTGACCTTCCATTGCTCCAGCTCGGCGTCGTTGGGACTCGTTAAGAAGTTTTCCGCGGTCTTCTCGGTAAGACTAGCATTGATACGCATGTTAGTGAAAGCCAGTTCGTCCCTGAGCAGAAGAAAACTGAAGGTGACCACGTTTGACCAATTGTCATCATCTGTCTTCTGAAGGGCAGTGAAGAACAGTGAGTACCCCATCATGTTGTCATTGAGCCTATTTAGCTCAGCATCGGACAAGAGAATTTTTGAGTATTTTCTGGAGGGAGAGCTGGCTGAAATAGTTTTGAGGTAAGTAAATTTCCGCCGAAATCCATTCCATTTGCAAAAAATTTCTCAGGGATAAATTGAAAGGGAAAAGGCGAGCAGAAAGTTCTTGCAAGCTGCCTTACATAACCATCAAAACCACCTCAAAGTGGCTCACCTTCTATAGATTGTAGATCTAGCATGTAGAGAAGAATGAACGTAGGGTTAGGGTCATGTCTTTGTGTGACGCGGTAGCAGTCTCTGAGAGTCAACACTTCTCTTTCGTTGACTCTCAAGACGACTGCCGCACTCATTGGAACGTGTCCAATGTTCTTTCTTTGCTTTTTCTAAATTAATACGACCTACTCTCTGTCTATTTACCCTACCAACAACACCCATTAGTCTCGACACTGTCATTTCACATTCCACATGCCACGAATCACTGTCAATCCAAATTTGGTAGAAGCCCCTGACTTCACACTCGAGGTCTATGCTATAGCACGCAATGTGATCACTACACAACTTAACATCACTGCAGTAGAAGCAGCTGAACGCCTAAAGGAGGCATGGACCGCTGACAATGACGTGAAGAAACTGGCCTGGGATGAACAAGAATTAGCTGACTGCGAGGAGGCTGCTCAGAGAGCACAGGAGGAAGACCAACAAAGGAATGAAGAACTTCAGCGTAATGAGCAGAATGAAACTAGAGAGCCCAAGAAGAAAAAACCAAAGCTCAACTCCTTCATCGCCAACTGTCCCATTGCAACTGCCATAAAACTTCACCCCTCTTGCTTTGCTCTTCACAAGCTCAAAGAACGTGAATACATCGAACTCTCGTATTTCACCCCAGATGGATGTGCAGAAGCAGCAAACAATGACCATGCTGTGGCCGAAGAAGCATTCACATTCTCCAAAGTCAACGACCTCATTAGCCTATGACCCATCTCAGCATTTAAAGCTTCCAGCAAAGTCATCCAGGATGACAAGCTTTCATGGCATGAAATGTCCATGGTGAAGATCAACCTACTCCAGTGCATGGAGGAAACAGGCTGGCCCCAAGACCACATCATTGCCCTTGCCACATTTTACCTCAACCTTGAAAACCACCCGAAGCGTCAGGAGCCAGATGGCGATGCTGTTCTCCTTGCATACCAGGCCCAAGTCTGCTGTGAATGGCATATCCAGCTAAAACGCACCACAGGCGAACCAGCCTTTGACATCAGCACCATCAATGATGACTTGGTCGACAAGATTGGTGTAAAAATGTGGAATGCAACCAAGACCCAGCTAGTGACTAGGTCAGTTCTCCCCCACCTTTACTTTATGAAATCTTGCAATTCTAATTGTTTTCTTCTATCTTTCTCCTTGCTATCCATCACAACATGCTATGTGCTACCCATCGTCCATGCAACCCATGTTACGTGCTACCCTTGCTATGTGCAACCCATGTTATGTGCACCCACTGCTACCCATGTCCTTTGCCACCCGCTCGAACATTTCCGTCTTAACCTAAGACTGGAACAAGAGCTCAGCAGAGTGACGCTGAACAGCTCCCCTGCCCGCCCAAACCACAAATATTTGCCATATCCAAAGGCAGACAGACGTGGCTGGTCCCCCTCCCCAACTTATCATGACAGCCCAAGCCGCCGGCGAGCATCCTCTCCCCCCGCCTACAGTCGACATGACTCACTGACACATGGAGGTGGGCGGCGCAAACCATCACACAACAAACCTGATAGGTTTTTTCAATCAGGTGCAGGCCAAGCAACAACGACCTTTTTGGCCTGCACCCTCTGCCTTGGTCGCCACTGGCACAATGTCGTGATCTGTTCATCATCAACTCTCTGGGACCAGAAGACACCAGCCTACTGTTTCCACAACGAGCTCAATTGCCTCGTCAATCCCAAAGAAGTCATCCTCTGCTCAAACTGGCAATGACTGAATGGATGCAGCAACACCACCCACGATTCTCATAACGAATGCTCAGGTTGCAGGAAATTGGATCATGGGAGCTCAGAAATGTGCTCGAGCAGAGAAGGCTTGATGCAGGATCACCATACAAACCAGATGCCTGGAAGCGACTCCTTGAGAGCAGCAGTCTTATTGCTCATTACCCCAACCTCCCTCATCAACTCCAATATGGCTTCGATGCTGGCATTCCTGTCATTTCTGAAACATTCACCCCTCCCAACAAACCATTCATTGTCAAACATCTTCCTGAATTCAACTGCATCATACAACTTGAGTTTGAGAAGCAACGCTACATTGGACCGCTTTCAAGATTGGAAGTCGAAGCCCTCATCGGACCTTTCCAAACCTCCCCACTCAGCATTATACCCAAGCCTGGAAAACCAGGAAAATTCCGAATCATCCAAAACCTATCACACCCCCACATCCCTCACAATCACATCTCGTCTATCAACAGCTCCATTGACTCCAACCTCTTCCCAAGTACCTGGGGTACATTCACTGTCATCTGCCTTCTCATCATACAGCTGCCACCTGGATCACAGCTTGCCATACGTGATGTCAAAGAAGCATATCACATGGTACCACTTCTTCCCTCACAATGGCCTGGAATTGTTGTCCGCCTGCATGAGGATGACCATTTTGGAATTGACACCTGAAACTGCTTTGGGCTTGCCTCCAGCAGTGGGTGCTATGGAGCAATTGCTGACGCAGGAGCACAACTTATCCGTTCTCGTGGAATTGGCCCTATGTCAAAATGGGTTGATGACCATGTATTTATTCGGATACTCAGAGAGTACCTGGAGCATTACAATGAGATGCAGAAAGGATGGGCAGAGGAAATTGCAAAGAATGGAGGTGAACACCATGATGGAGGTAAGTTATGGTTCAAAGGAGCCACTATGCCTGATGGTTGCATGGAGGAATTTGACGAAGACTGCTCAATGCCAATTCTTGACCTCTCAAACTGAACACCACACTCATCTGATGATGCTCACTACACTTACACCTTTGCCGACATCAACGACATCTCAGAGGAACTGGGCATCCCTTGGGAACAAGACAAGGACATTCCATTCAGAACAGAGGCCCCCTTCATTGGCTTCACCTGGAACCTTGAAAATCAAACAGTTTCCATCCCAGAATCAAAGAAGATGAAGTACCTTCATGCAATTTTTGCATGGGAATCCAAGGAGACCCACAACCTCGAGGAGGTCCAAAAGCTATATGGCAAGCTCCTCCATGCTTGCGCTGTGGTCCCAGCTGGGTGAGCATACCTCACCAGCCTGGAGAAGTTCATGGCCATCTTTGGTAACAATCCTTTCATGCCACACTCCCCCCCTCGCAGCACTCGCAATGATTTATACTGGTGGAAACAAACCCTCTCCCACTCCTACATCTCTCGCTCCATCCCAGGACCCAAAATCATTCTCGACATCACTGCTTACTCAGATGCTAGCTCAGAAACTGGCATCGGTATCACCATTGGAAATTGTTGGAGAGCATGGCATCTCTTACCAGGATGGAAGGAAAGTGGGCGAGACATTGGCTGGGCAGAAGCCATTGGTTTCCTCTTCCTCATCCTCACCATACTTCCAAGGAGCACTTCAGGCACACATTTCAAAATCTTCGGAGACAATGAAGGAGTTGTCCAAGGCTGGTGGAAAGGAAGAAGTCACAACACTGCCACAAATGAAGTCTTCAAGCTTGTACATGATGAAAGTGAATGAGCAGGCATCACATTCCATACACGTTATGTCCCGAGCAAAGACAACCCCACTGATGACCCATCACGTGGAATCTATGGCCCCAGAAACCTCCTCCTACCACCCATTGCCATCCCACATGAATACCAGCATCTGGTTGTCAACTTTGATGAAGAATCTCACCCAGTTGAGTCTCGCCAGTTCCGTGACGGAACAGCTCCAAAGCCACACCCTAAACCCAACAGAGAACCACAACAACGAGCAAGGGCAGAGCTCAACTGTGCCTTTGAACATCGAGCAGAGGAGCTCTTTACACAAACGCAAAGCTGGCTCTGACACCATTCGCCACCCACATGCATTGCCACTTCCACCCCCAAGAAACACCCGACCAGCACCATATTCTGACAATCTGCGTCCACTTCCATCAATGCTCTGCCCACATGTGCTGGCATGAGACTGCGTCTGACTCTGGAAACCAATTGTCAGCCGAAACAACCTTGACCCCAGAGGCAATGCAACAAACCTTAGTGAAGCTGACCTGAAACGGATAACGGACTTGATGGAAGTCATTTGGGAGCCTTTGACACTGGAAGGCTATGGATCCAGACTGCTCACATATCATGTTTGGTGTGACGTGAGGGCGATGCCAGAGGAGCAGCATGCACCACTGAGCCCTGTCATCGCAGCTGCCTTTGTATCCACCCTCGCTGGTGCCTATTCATGGAAGACAATAAGAAATTACCTTTATGGGGTCTGTGCATGGCACATCTTCCATGGAGTTAAATGGGAGATGAATGAGCTGGAGATGGAGGCCTTGCTCAAGGCAGCTGAGAAAGCAACCCCAGAATCTTTGAAACGAAAGAAGAGAGTGCCATACACACCACAATTTATTTTAGCCATCCGAGCCCAGCTTAACCTCAACAACCCCTTCAATGCAGCAGTATACGCATGTCTGACCATGACCTTTTATGCTTGTGCATGCATTGGAGAATTTACGGTACCCACTCTCACGGCCTTCAAAGCCACCTCTCATGTCAAGCCCTCTGATGTCACAACAGAACACGACCGAAATGGTCTTGAGAGCACAGCCTTCCACATCCCTTGGACAAAGACTTCCATCCATGGTGAGAGCATGTCTTGGTCAAGACAAGATGGGGATACCGACCCAGAGAAAGTGTTCGCCCATCACCTCACGGTCAACCAACCACCCCAGAATGGACTGCTCTTCGCATACCAATACAAAAATGGCCACCGTCCCCTCACCAAACCAGCTTTCATCAAAGCCCTCGCAACTGCAGCCACCAAAGCCGGTCTAGAACCCCTGCAAGGACATGGCATCCACATTGGGTCGATGCTCAAATACCTCTTACGAGGAGTACCATTCGAAGTTGTCAAAGTCAAAGGAAGATGGGCTAGCGATGCCTTCTTAATCTACCTCATGAAACATGCCCAGATCCTAGCACCATATATGCAAGCCCAACCCGAACTACACACCGAATTTGTTCGCCTAATGATGCCTCGCATTTGGCGGAATTAACTTGTGAGTTGTGTATTCATTCCCCTCCTACAATTCCGGGCATCTGAGACTCGCTCAACGCATCGTGGAACTCCTACCCATTGGGAATCGCGGCTCATCTCAGTTTTCTTCAGAATCGGGACATCCAGTGGGCAGGAAAGCCACATAGGCTTTCGCCCACATCTCGCACTCCTTATCAGCATTGTAGAATTTTCATCATTAGACTCATTACACTACCTTACTCAGTCATTAGACTTCAGCATACATACACATCACCTCACACTAGATTACTCACTTTATCAATTGCATTCAATGATTCATAGAATCATTCCTCCATCCTTAGAGACACAGCAAACACAAAGATGTGGGCCCACCTAATATTAAATTAAATTAAATCGAAGAAGGGAGGGAAGAAATAAATAAATCACACAGTGTCTATATAGGTGAAGGTCATCTAGCATGCCGTGATTTGATGAAATCTGCAGGGGCTGAAAGCAGTCCATTTTTTCGAGGCATGCTTCGTGCATTTAGGTACAAAATTGATCTGGTCCTTGATTTGGGTAGGTCCGAGTAGCACATTATTTTTTCCTACTGCACTTCGTGCGGCCCTCTCAATATGCATATGCACCAAGAACTGTGAATTGCATAGATGCCTTTCAAATACTCCAGGGTGGGGAGGAGAACATCAGGAAAAAGAGTTTTGCTTTATCAGTCTACAAAGCTACCCTTCCTTGTAACTCAATCTTAAAGACATATAGAGCTAGACAGAGGCTTTATATTGCTTTAGGGACTTCACAAAGCTCCCAAAGCATAGCCAAAGCAACACAAAGCCTCTATGTAACTCTATAGAGTTTGCAAAAAACCAAATAACTTGTATTGCTATAAAGCAAATACCCTTTTTCCTGATGAACAGGGTGGATTTTTTATTTATCTACCTCAAATGACCAGGATTATTTATTTTTCTAGTGTGCTTTGTGCACCCTCCCCATCCTCTTTAAATGTTACCCAGATTAAAAATTTTATCTTATTTTTCAAGCTCTCCAGATGCCTTCCAATCTTCGAAAGAATGTATGCAGAAGGGCCAGTTCATCACCTGACTGCGCTGACCTAATGAGTTTCCTTGTACAGTGGTGTTCATTGAGTGGCCTCCCGAGCTAAGGAAAAAGTCAAATATTCTAAAATTTACCCCATGTTCGGGAATCAGGCTCATCTCACTGATTTGTGCTCTGGTTTTGGACTTTTGTGCCCCAGAACATGTCGAAGTAGCCGCATTATTTGGCTGAGTTACTTTGTTTGTACATGATTATATTTTCAAACTCAGTTATATTGTATTTGGCCCACACCTATAGAAAGTGAGCCCTCAAAGTCGGACCTTTTACACCAAGGGGGTCCCGGGCTGTAAATCCTGGACCACACCCTAGGCAGTTGGTTCAGCCATCAGGCCATTAAAAATTTTTGGGAATGCCTTCCAAATAGGCCAAAATTAGTATGAAATATTGCTCAGAGGTGATATATGACAGTGTAGGCGTGCATGGAATGAGTCCTGGATGTGGGTTTCATAGAAAAAAAGGCAATAACTACTCAACTGACATGAAATGGGTGATTATTACATAATGATCAGATAAGATTAGACACAGTTCAGACTACAGGCAGAGGGAAAGCAACGAAATCTACACTGTGCAATCTCAAAAGAGCAACAAGAAGGCATCTATGGCTTCTAACAAGTCTGAGGTGAGTGTTTGTTGTTGACATGACAAGTGATGGGGATGACCTTGATGTTCATGAGAAAGATGTTCCCTTGTTGCTCACTCAGATCAATGGAGGTACTGACAATGGAGAGGTGAGTGTTCTTATGATCAATAGATAACCAACCCACAAAATCAACCATTGATTGATTTTTCAGACATCCTCAAAGGCTGTCAATGGGCTTAATTCAAATGTATGTTAATCTCTTAACCATGCAGAGCCCTCCAATCAGGAATTAGGCCTTGGAATGCAGAGAGGTAACTACTTTCCAATTGCCCAGTCCCAAAAGACTAGACAAGCATCCAATACTCATGGCTAATGCCACTTTCTTGGTTGGGAGTTAAGCATAAGGCAATTGAGGTACAAGACCAAGGTGATTGCATATGTGAAGAGGAACTTGATCGCTCTGCTGACAATGTAATTAAATGCAGAAGACCTGGATGTGAGATGCAATGGGTAAATATTCTGACATATTTTTCTGACTTTTACTGACCAAAAAAATTGTTATGCATCACAGTATCACCTGGCATGTGTAAAACTTCAACAAAAGCCCCATAATTGGACTTGCGAGGCTTGCAAGAAGTCAGATGGTGGGTGAGGAGAAAAGGTAGCATGGCAATGATGTCATATTTCCTTATTTAGACAATGTGCCTGATTACATGGCTGGTTGGTTCAGCCAATGGGTCATTAAAAAAAATACTGTTGCATTTCATTCAATTCACCAGTCACAGGTCACAGGCCCTCCAAAATTGGCAAAATGTCACAGTTGTCCATGGTCACAAGGCTGAGTGGCATAGTGTTGCCAGCAAGTTAGCTAAGCCAAGCCAAGTCAGCAAACTCATTCCAACTTGTCTGAACAAGTTGTGTCGAGTTCAACTTGCAAGCTCAATCGAGTTGGCTCATAAATGGCACATGACCCATAGTAGCCAATGAAATCCCTAGATCTCATCAGCGATCACTTCTATCTATCTACCATAGTCATTATGCTACTAAAGAGGCTGTGGCATCTAGGCTAGATGACGCCTCGCAGGCATTCTGAAGGAGGCTGGAAAGTTCTTCAATTCTGCCAAGCCTGAGGAGTTCCTCAATCGCATATGGCATAAGCTCACCATCTATTCTATAATCTTCTTCCCTCACCACAAAACCTTCCATGAAGTCTAGATGACATTGTTTGAGTGAATATTTGCGACACTGTAGCACTTCGAGAAGTTTTGGAAGGATGCAATTTCGGCAGTCAGTGCATGTCTGTTTACTCAAAGAAAACACATGTTCACATGGCACAGCTGATGCTTGGACAGGCAAGATATCAAGTGCAACACAGAACATGAGTGGAAATACTCATTCATTGACCTTGAAATGAATAAGATTAAATGGGAAAATTTGACAAATAACAGGCAGGGCTCACATCCCAAAAGTGAACAAGATTGAGTCCATTTAAGATACTGATGACTCCTGCTGCGAGATAATCTGCCCATTCCTTTTCAGCAGCCAGTCGGTCTGATTTCACCTTCTCAACTTCAATGGCAGCCTTATCTGCTGCAGTAAGTTCAGTAACTGGGTTGACATTTGGTGCTGGAGATGCAATTTCTTGAGTAGCCATACATGGAGAAGCCAAAAAAATGGTTGATAATGGTGCAGGTGATGTGGTGAGTCATGTATTTTTGGCCATGCCTGGAAGAACAGGCAAAGTGACAATGCACCGAGAGGTGGATTGAAGGCCAGCTATTTTTCGCACACCATTTGCTAGCCTGTCACTTGCGGAAACTTGACCAGACAGCTGCACAAAGGGCCCTGTGACTGAGTGCACTAAAGATTGGGCAGAGGAGGCTGCCCTTTTCTCTATGTCCTGTTGCCGTGAAGTGGCAAACATTGTCATCTGTGTGAACAAGTAAGCATCAGACAAGTTAGACAATGAATGAAGTAAAACAATATCTAACCGCTTGAAGCATCCATACCTTTGCATCAGAAGCTTCTTTTTGTGACCAATGCTCATTAATCCAATTCATTTTTTGGGAGGGGTTAAGAACTAAAATATCAATATCTCCATTGAACGAAGGATGAAGTGGACTTACTCATAGCCAAAGCATAGATACAACTTTGCCGACCTTTTCTGGTATATTCCTGAATTTTGGCAATACTGACACCAATGTAGTGACCAAGCTCTGGGATGATCTTTTGGATATTTAACCATGAAATGACCAGCATCTCAAAGGCTGGCAATGCCATTGACAGTGTTGGTGTTTTTTCTGCTGATAAAAGCTCTTGTGTGCTATGCAGCATCTCTAGGATGGAATGAATATCGTGGACAACCTGAAACTCATCTTCAGTAAACAGGTGCAAGATAAGGCTTGCATATTTTGTTCAGTTCAAAAATATCATCACTGCCTAATAAAAAAAAGTGTGAATAAACAAGTTTTCATGATGATACAAAAGCTTACCGGATATAGCTCAATTGCTCTGCCAACCATTCCGAACAATGAAGACCATCTTGTATCTACATCTCGAAGCAGTTGGACAGGCCGAATGGATGGTATCCAGCACCCAGCTTTGTTACCATCCATAATAATCTCCCTAAGCTCTGAGCGCTGTTGTCCTGATGAACGCAAGGCCCTGACAGTTGAACATGTCTTACCAACAGGATCAGCACACAGAGCATCTTCATACTGAACAAGGTAATTGGTCCTTTCCAGAGAGTCAGACGTGGATGATGCATGCGAGACTACCATTGTCAGATTCTCCTTGAGCTCCTTAACAACAGTCTGTGAAGCAATATTAATGATGTGCGGAAAGCACCTGCAGTGATTTCCATCTGCATCAAAACAGATGTCATCTGCTGCACAACACCTTTGTATTTTCTCCATTGCAGTATTGCAGTTTCCAGCATTATCCATTATAATTTGACCAATCTAAATTGACAAATTTTAGTTAGTGTCAATGCAGAATTTTTGACTTGAAGAAAGAAGGAAAGAGGCACCTTTTGATGTGCACAAGCTTCTTTGAAGATGTCATACATAATTTGCCCAATATTGTCACCATCATGGCTACCCTCGACAAGGCAGAAAGCCAAAAGATGGTTTGCAACCTCAAGGCTTCCAAGCCCACTTTGCTTGCAAAAGTGACATGTAAGGGCCATAAACAATGTGAGATTAGGGTCACTCCAGATATCAGAGGTAAATGAGACATGTCCAAGAGATGATTTAATCTCATCAACCAGCTCACGGTGATGCTCAAGGTATTGTTCATAAATAAAGTTGGTGAGGGAGGTTCAGTGAGGAAGATTCTGATCTGATACATTCTTACAGCCATAGAGTGCAAATGCTCAAAATTCAGGACAATTGACAACATTCAGTGACTGAAGCAAAATAATATTACAGGTATGCTTTAAGAATAAAAGGAGCAGTACCCACCTGGTCATCAACAACAATCCAATCTGCCAGTATCTCAATCCAATGATCCAGTGAGAAAGGTTCATTATCATTATCATGCATCATTCTAGTATCCAGAGGCCGAAGATGCAGCTGCTCCACAATGTCAAAGTAGTCTTGACCATGTTTAGTTTCAAAATGTCATTGGAGTGTCGTCATGATGCCATCATTGTTCTTCCAAGGCTTATGCCAATGCCTGTATCCAATCATGAGCAGGATAGATGTGAGATCAACCAGGAGACTAACCTGCAGAGATGGCACCCAAGAAATGGACTCTTAGGTTTCTGAGTGATAATCGGGGTGTCAGTACAAGCTGTCACCGTCACTGTTATTTCCAGCAGTTCTTCATCACTATCCATTGGTTTGACGAAGTGCCAAACATCAAGAGTGGAAACGTGTCATTCTGCTTTAGACTTGACTTTGCCCAGAGCCTTCTCAATAGCAGCATATGTAGGGTTGTTCCCTGTGCTAGATGAAGGTTGTGCAACTGGATGGGGACCAACTCCTATGACAGATGAGGTAAAAGGGGGTGCAGATGTAGAATCGACAGCAGTGGCAGATGTGCATGCCTTTTTCTTGTTACGATCACTTGATGATGTCGCATTAGCCCTCTGCCATTTGCGTTTTGGGGGTTCAACAGGTTGCCCAGTATTGAGGAGGGAAGTAGGAGTGTCACCTAGTGGAAAGGGAACAGAGTTTACAGAAGAAAATCCTTGGCCTGATGCAAATTTGAGAGGGACAGAAATAGGTAGTGGTGACAAAAATGGAGGCAGCAAATATTGGGGAGATGGATAATGTTGAGGGTAAATGGGAAGAGCGGTATGGATTGCTGGCACTGGCACTGACAAATGAGAGAATTGGCAGCGACAAAGGTAAGGGTTTGGGCATTGGCATTGAGGGGGCCCTGGTGCAGTCACAGGCAGAAATCATACCTTGCCATCTCCTTTTAACCTATGGAGCTCACTTTCCACCCTGCATCGATCAAGAGTCTGGGCATGAAAAACATGTCATTGTGGGGACCAATATATTGAGCAAGTACACTAGAGGGCTTGTGCAGGAAAAATGATGGAGCAAGGATCAAGAATGAGGTAGGGAGACAAGGGACAAATTGATAAAAAGATTGCGACATGATCGTCACACTCATGTGAATCCTATCAACAAGGTCATGTGTGTATACATGTAACTCGCAAGTTCATCCAAGTTCAGCTTGGGCTTGGCTTGGGTCATCAAGTTGTCGAACTTAGTGTCCAAGTCAAGTTAGCAACAAGTTCAGCTTGGCTTGCCAGCAACACTAGAGTGGCGAAACCATTTGATGGCAATAAATTTGGTCATTTTTGTGCTTAAAATCGCAAAAATCACCCCAGAACTGGTGAACTGCCACTCTGGCATTCTTAAATTACTAGAAATAAAAGTTGTGAGACTGTAATTAGCTAAACTAAGTATTTTGTGGCTTAGAGGTCAATGTCTGAGTCTTCATAACTGGGTTTGATATCATGCTACCAAAATCAGACAGATGATTGCTACATAAGTAGTCAAAAAATAACACATCAGGTGAGAATTGAACCCACTGTCTAGAGCAGTCATTGAACTACTTTGACGCATACTACCAGTCCACCATGACAACTCTGTAAGACTGGTGAAATTTTAGATAGGTCACAGGTCCCAAGTATTGAGCAGCAAGTGGTACATACAGCAGTAAACCACTGCATGCACAATGTACAGAGGTAAACCTCTGCACACATAACGCACTCTGCATAGTATCATTGTAACTACTATCTTACCTGGGTTGTGAGAGGCTAGTGCTAAGGTGACTACTTAGGCTACTACAGAAGTATGAATGACTTGGATTAGGACACTGTTTAGAGCATCCTTATATACCTACAGGACATGCAGTGACTAACTACGTATGAGTAATGCATAAGGCAATTACTCAGCTAATTACTATGTAATTACTAATATCTACTCATAAGATGAGTAATACGCTCACTAACTGATCACATGTTTTAGTCATATAAGATGACTGTGATACTCTGTTGTCACTGGATCTAGTCACGTATAGATGCGTCTGATCACACGTGTCATGTGAGTCATGTGATGTAGTCACATGGACACTTATCATGTCAACACTCCCCCTCAAGTAGTGCCGCATTAGCACACATACTTGTTCTGACATGATGTGTCAGTATTCTATTCTAAGGGATAGAACTCTATGCCTAGAGCCTGTCTATGTTTAAGGAACAGGGTAGGGCCTAGATTCTTGGTGAACATATCAGCAACATTTTTGTCTATAGGGACGTGCTCTATTTTAATGTTCCCAAGTTCTATTTGTTCCCAGATATAGTGGTAGCATATTTCAATGTGCTTTATCCCTTTTTGGGTGACAGGATTTTGCGAGTTAAAAATAGCTCCATGACTATCTCCATATAAGGGAACATATGGGATTGACATCCCGAGTTCTTTGAATAGAATCTTAAACCATGCACAATCACATGCACAGTCAGAGAGTGCCATGTATTCTGCCATTGTGGATGACGTTGATACTAGAGTCTGCATTTTGGAGTGCCATTTGATACTCCTGCTAGCAAGAGAAAAGAAGTATCCCTGCATAGATCGACGCATGCAATCAGGCTCTGTTCTATCATCACTGTATGAGGCATCACAGTAGGCATACAAGCCTTTGTCGCTGTTTCCATCGAACACAAGTGCATAGTTGCACATACCAACAAGGTAGCACATGATATATTTAGCAGGGAACTGATCACCAATTGATACTCTGACCAAAGTGAAGCCAAACTCATGCCTGTAAAGGGTTCTGGCTTATACCCAGTAGGTAATGGAGTCTGTGCCGCTTTTCCATTCATCATTCCGAAGCATATAAGAATCTTATTAAGGTATGGCATCTGATCGATGTAGGTCTTGCCTTTTATGTACCTGATTCTCATGTGGAGAAACTGTTGATATGATAAGTGTCCATGTGACTACATCACATGACTCACATGACATGCATGATCAGATGCATCTATATGGGGGTGGGCAATGCCTGATGTGAAAGCATGATGTTTGCCCTTGTTTGGTTCTCAGCCAAACGAAAACTTCACCTGGTTCCCGCTCATTCCTCTCTATTACTGTCATGTAGCCTTCCTCCTCTGCACATCAGAGTACGTAGGTATGTCATAAATGCTCTGTAGAATACTCTAGTGTAAAAATTTCGCCTGAATTTGCCATGTTTTCGTGTGCAAATCTGGTATTCAGTGTTTGTTGCATACCCCAGATTCCCACCCTTCTTTCGTGCTCTCTCAAATATTCAGAACATGTTCTGAAATTTTTATTTTGCTACAGGCATGTTAGGAATGATAATATATTATAGATTAGCACCGAAGAGCAAAGTATTACTGTGGTTATAACAAGTAAAGCACACGCAAGATTGGTAGCCATCAAGGTCAGTAGCACGATCAGTAAAATTCTTCTTCATCTATGTCTAACTCATCCTGTTCTTCTATTTCAGCCTCTACAAAATCTGTGGCACCCTCTGGCAAGGGAATATTCTCTTCAGGTATGATTTGCTGCTGGTTGCTGTTCAAAATTAGTTGCATGAGCGCCTGCACCTTTCTGTGACAAGTGAGTACATGGCTGCAATGACTCGGAACTGACGCTGAGCAAACAGCTTACGTCTATTTCATTCCACAGCTGCCAAAAGTGCCATAAGTTTATCAGCCTTCAATCTGATGTCTTTTTGACGAGTTCTAGACAGTATTTCATCATTGAGAATCTTGCTGTGGATCTTCAGCTGGTGTCCAACTCTGATGCTTTCATCTTCTTGATCTTGGCAACATCCATGACAATACCTACCGTGATGAGTCGTTCCTTTTCTCGTTGTTTCTTAGCCTCTGCTTCTTGTTGCTTTTGCCAATATGCATGAATGTGTTCGCATTGTGCCTCCAACAGTTCTTGATGAAATCGTGAGTTCTCACCACTTGCCCCTTGAGCTCTGACAGTACGCATCACATATTTATGATCTGCTTCATTACAGTGCTTCTCAATGAAGCTCTCGGTGTTGTTCCACTCAAGGCAGACCTTATTCGAGAAGCCAGCAGCAGTGCTGCTAGGATGATACCAGAGCCAAACTCTCCAAGAACTGAGAGCGCCTTCATTGGCATCATTGGTCACAGGAATGAAGATTCTTGCACATTGCTCAGGTGTCGGAAGGTGAGTCCTTGGGGTGCACCTCTGCTGCTGCTGCTTTGGCTGACTTTATGGAGGCAGCTAGCTGAGAGATATGTGCCTTTTGAGCCTTGCTACGCTTAGAAGACATCAGAGAAGTGAACTGAGCAGTAAGGGAGAAGGAGAGCCAGAGAGATTAGCCCCTAAGACTCTGCAGACAGTGATGCGACGCATCTTGACAGGTCAGGTGCCTGTCAGAAGCTGCGTCTGACAGTGTCCCACTGGCCCCAGGAATTTTGTTCCACACACAATGTCCTTGCCTATAATTTGTCTATAGAGCTTCGGAATATGTGTCAAGGATGCCCGACTCTGTCTCCTTTGATTTATACATGCACATTTGCATGCACGAGAGGCCATTTTATGTGTAGTTTCAATCCTATTAACAGAGAACCTATTTTCCACAGAAAAAAAGACAGAGTCGCGATTACTAGACAAGTTTTACATTTTATAAACTATTTTCTATATTTCTTCTATGTGAGGAAGCGCCATAAGTGTCTGTGTGAATGGTGGTGGAAAGAGGAACCACCTCATTATCAGTGCCAAACAAAGGACAAACATCACGCTTTCGCATCAGGCATTGCCCACCCCCAATCTATATATGACTAGATCCAGTGATGACAGAGTATCACAGTCATCTTATATGACTAAAACATGTGATCACTTAGTGAGCATATTACTCATTCTATGAGTAGATATTAGTAATTACATAGTAATTACCTGAGTAATTGCCTTATGCATTACTCATATGTAGTTAGTCACTGCATGTCCTGTAGGTATATAAGGATGCTCCAAACAGCGTCCTAATCTAAGTCATTCATACTTCTACAGGAGCCTAAGGAGTCACCTTAGCACTAGCCTCTCACAACCCAGGTAAGCCTAGTAGCTACATCGATACTATGCAGAGTGCATTGTGCATGCAGTGGTTTGCTGCTGTATGTACCTCTTGCTGCTCAATAGAAACTCCTGACATACACCTAGGTCTCGACATTCCCATGCAGTCATAAATAGCTGCTTCTTCTGTCAGACTAATTCAGTGTTAGGACCTGTGACGATAATATCATCAACATATGCCAACATAATGACAATGGTCCCATCACTATGTCTTGCAACAAATATGCCAGCATCAGCATACAGGCATGTAAAACCGAGCTCTTTAAGGGAGCGATCAAGTTCAGACCACCATGCATGTGCGGCTTGTTTTAGCCCATAGATAGCTTTGAGTAGGTGGAGTACTTTCTTTTCTTGTCCCTTTATGGTAAAGCCATCAGGCTGTTCCATATATATCTCCTCGTCAAGTTTCCCATATAGGAAAGCTGATTTGACATCAAGGGACTCTATACGCCATTTCTCAAGTGTCGCTAAGGCTAAGATGGTGTGGACCGACTTGAACTGGACAACTGGTGAGAAGATCTCATCATAGTCTAGGCCTTCTATTTGGGAAAATCCCTTGGCAACTAGATGGGCTTTTTTACATCCATCGGACTTGATATCGAAAACCCAATGATTTTTGATGGCCTTTCGGCCTGGAGGTAGGTCAGCAAGCTCATAAACTTTTCATTTATGAAGGGCCTCTAATTCTTCGAATTGAGCCTTGTGCCATTCCTGTTGTTGATCAGCAGATAGCCATCTAAGATCTTTACTAGTCCAATTTCAGACGTTCAATGGATCTGGAAGTGCACTATTGGAAATTGCCTTAGAAAGTAAATAGACATGCCAATGTGCTCCCCCTTCTGCTCCCATATTGGGATTGTATGGGTACTCAGCCACGTGGTCACTAGAGGCTGAAGACAAATTTGGAGCAGATCCAGTTATGTCTAATCTGTGCTGGCGATCTCTATCAGTGGCTGTACCAGGAGGGTATACGTTCCCTTCTTTTTGCATACTTTTACTCTCATGAGTGCTCCTTCTTGGAGCATCACCGGCAGCTCCCCCTGATGGACCGGCACGGGGTTTCCACGGTGCAGGTGGTGGGAGATTAGAACTCAGTCCTTGCCTAGGAGTAGAAGGCATACTTGGACAAGTATCTGCTGGTGACTCAGGAGGTGGAGTCTTGGGTGGCTCATTGTCATGAGGTACCTCAGTCTCACTTGATGGATTATTTGGGGGTGGTCTATAGGATGGTTCATCACCATCATGAGAATCACTGTCCTCCACTTCCAAAACAGGTTCCTCCGGGGAGGTGCGCTTATGTATTTGGGTAAGCGGCGGTACCCTAGCCTTTTGGCATTTAGGAAACAAATGTTCATCAAAAAGTGCCATGGCAGCTATGAATAGAACATTGTTGGGGCTTCGCATGAACATCATATTAGAAGGATGTCCACAATATCTGAGGAATATCATCAACTTGGATTTGGGCAAAAGTTTATTTGCCCATGTATCCTTTGGAAGGAACACATATGCCCCACATCCTAATACCCATAGGTGTGACAAATCAGGCTTTTCTCCATTGATTAATTCAAATGGAGATTTCCAGTTGAGTCGATGCATGGGAGTTCTATTGTATAAATAGACTGCATGTATCATGCAAAACTCCCACCAGCTGTCAGGGAGACAGGCTAATAGGCACATTGACTCGGCTTTCTCATCTAAAGTCTGATTGAAATGTTCAGCTTGACCATTCATTTGGGGCTGATGAGGTATGCTTCTTTGGATCTCGATCCCAAGATCTTTAAGTATTCCTTATTGATGTATTCACCGCCATTGTCACTCATCCACTCTTCGACTTTGGTGTTATACTTGGTTTTTACCATGGCTAAAAATTGCCTGGTAGCATCTTTCGCATCACTCTTTCATTTGAGGAGCATGACCCAAGTATTTGATGTGTGATCATCAATAAAGGAAATGAAATATTTGTACTGGTGATATGAAATCACCAGATACTCCTTAAGGTCTGAATGGATATGCTGGAATGGTCTGGTTGCACACTTGACATTGTCTGGGAAAGAGCGTGAATGCATCTTTCCTTTTGTGCAACCTTCGCATATACCAGTGTCCTTCGGGACTTTAATAGATGGGAAGTTTTCAGAATTAGCCTTAAACTTCTCGAACACTTGAGTAGAAGGGTGTCCGAGTCATCTATGCCATAGATCATAATCTTCAGCATGTACCGATTTCATCATGATCAAGTTCTTTCCAGAGATGATCTGTGACTTAACCCAAAACATAGTGTCATGATGAGAATGCTTTGGCAATGCATTTAAAATGGTGCAGCCATTCTCTTTGGATATGAAGTTAAGTGATCGTGAATCACCTAATACAACATTATTTGCGCTGAGGATTTGACCCATTGACAGAAGTCATACAGTCACATCAGGCATGTAGAATACTGGATGAAGTCACAATGTTTCATGTGTCACAGTATTATTCTTGTCGGTAACTTCTGTTTCAATAAAAACAGTACCAAATCCATCGACATAGGCTATGCTGTTAGCAGTTTGGACCTTTGGTCTTTCTTTGCTTGGAAATTTGGTAAGTTCCGAGAAGTCAGAGATTTGTCCAGAAAAATGCATGGATGCTCCGGAATCTACAAGCCATTCCTCAAATGTCTTTTGACATTCCTTTCCCTTACAGTTCACACAAGAGACAACGTGATCAAGATAAATATTGTAGATAGTAAATAAAAGTAATTTACTATCTACCCCATACAGTGTATTAATACCTGTGGGTTGATCAGTTAGTATCTTGTCAGCATGTGAACAAGAAGGTACTTGCCAGTCCGGATGAGGGAGGAGCACTGAATCACCATGATTCTGCTCTATCTCGTCCTCATAGAGATCGGGTCTGAATCCCGCATCATCTGTACATTTGTCTCAGGTCTGTTGAGCCATTTTATTGATGATGTTTCCATCGCACCAATATAGTGTGATCCAAGATGTAGGGACTCACCGATCAGTGGTGGCAGTGGAACATCTTCTTCCCCAAAGGAGATATACTCCTCATCATCATCCACATAGGCGAGATTGCCTTGTGAAACTACTCCATGCATTGATTCCATCTTCCACCATAAGCAGTTTAGAATCGACTGCCATATGAGAAGGATCTGGGGTCGGTGCCCGATAGGGCTCAGGACCAAAGAGATCATTATAGATCTCAGTCATCATCGACAACCCCAATGCAACATCCTCTGTGGTGGTGCTACTGTGGATATGCACAGTGCTACTCATTCCCACATCTCGGCAATCCTACTTGCGCCCGTATTAAGGGGACTTCCTCGAATCTACTTGAGGTGGCAATAGTCGGGGTAACCCTGATCCGAGACATCAGGTCCCATGATTTCCTAAAGAGGGGTATGGTGCCATTCCCCAGAGTGGGGTTCTTCCAGGCACCTTCGCGGACTTTGTGAAGGTAATGTACCTCTCCCACTAATCTCAACTACATTATGAGTAGTGGGGACTGGGCACGATTTCTCTAGTGGTGGGAAATGTGCTGTGGATGTGAGCGTAAAGGGCTCATCATCGAGTCCTCAACAAAGTATGCTGACTTCAGTTTGAAGCCAGAGCAGCTGGGGTTTCCTCTTAGGATACTCTTTTTTCTGGAACTGCTGGGGTTACCACATTCTGCTGATCAGAGTGGCATGGTTCGGGACCTTTCCCTTTGATGCAGTATTGCGCTGTGCATTCGCGTTGCTAGCCTGTTGGTTTTTGGGCCGGCTTCCTTAGGCAGGTTCAGCTGCTTTGGTACATAGAATGTGCCATGCTTGGGTTGCTGTGCTGCTTAAGGTGCCCAAATCGGCAGCCCATGTGGTGCAATGTGTCAAAGAGGTCTTTCAGTTCCATATTTGGAACTGAGTTTTGCCTAGTGAAATCTTCCATCATCCGCTGATAAACGGATCTTGCGATGTGGCATTTGTGGCAAGTGGAAGATTCATGAGTAGAATCAGGCAGCCATGGATTGCGAAACCATGGGTACCATGACAGAGGCGCCGGATGTTGTTGTGGCATTTGTATCATTGGAGTGGGAGACACCCATAATGAAATTGGAACTTGGCGAGCTGGGGGTTGGATGGAGAGATCGATTTTAGATTCATAAGGACCCTAAAGTCTCAAGGGTCTCAATGAACATCTCTTGGAGTACTTTGTCTTGATCCAATCCCATGCTTCAGCTGCAGACAGGGTTTTAACCTGGTCCCATATACCAGTATCAAGGCACATGGCCAAAAGGCCAAGTGCCTTGGCATTCTTGGAGTTGTATTCTCCAATTTGGTGGTACACCTCTCGGTGGCAGTCCATCGAGAGAAGCAGGCGTTGTAAGGATGATATCACCCTGGGCAGGCCCGGTGGCAGGAGTGGTGTTGGTGGCACAAGTGCCAGTGGGAAATCTGGGTTCCTTAATTGCTTGCTCTGGAGGAGCAGTAAGGGTTCCTTCAAGGACGGCTTTAACGTCCATATGGAGGATGACGGCCTCCATCTTAGATGCCCATTGGCAGTAGTGATGACCATCAAATTTAGGAAGGTCAGAGGCAGTGAAGGAAATGGAAGTGGTGTTCTTGACGGAAGACATTGTTGAGTTGTTTGGATGGTTGGAATTTCTGTTAAGAAAAAGGCTGGGTTGTGTCAGTGACAGGTGTGTAAAAGCGTGCTAAATAAGGAAAGCACTGCTAAAAATACCTGTGCTAGACATGGAATTAACCCCTTAAGGGCAATTTGTCCAGACAGTGACAGATGTCCGGGCCCACATGACAAGGCCCTATGCAATGTTGCGCATGGTAGTGAACAATTGTGAGAGAGCATTCTGTCTTGCGATGAACAGCTGTGGTCGATGTTCTGCCTAATGGTGAACTATCTTCCCAGGTAGAAGTAAGCTACAGACCAATGCTAAGCAGGTTCTGCACAATGGTGAACAATGCTGGACAGGGTCTGCCCTAAGGCAAACTCAATGTCAAGCAGGTTCTGCCAGTGGCGAACAGCATGCTTTGCTATCGGGGCCCATAACCTATCAAGCAGCAAGTGGTACATACAGCAGCAAACCACTGTATGCACAATGCACTCTGCATAGTATTGTTGTAACTACTATCTTACCTGGGTTGTGAGAGACTAGTGCTAAGGTGACTACTTAGGCTACTACAGAAGTATGAATGACTTTGGATTAGGACACTGTTTAGGGTGTCCTTATATACCTACAGGACATGCAGTGACTAACTACATATGAGTAATGCATAAGGCAATTACTCAGCTAATTACTATGTAATTACTAATATCTACTCATAAGATGAGTAATACGCTCACTAACTGATCACATGTTTTAGTCATATAAGATGACTGTGATACTCTGTTGTCACTGGATCTAGTCACGTATAGATGCGTCTGATCACACGTGTCATGTGAGTCATGTGATGTAGTCACATGGACACTTATCATGTCAACATTTCTAGTTGATGTCAGGGTTGTTTTCTTCAAACCAGGGAAAACCAAGAATAATCTTCTGTTTTCCTAGGCTGGTGACCAGTAGGCATTCCATTCAGGGTTGTCCATCAATGTTGAGCTTTAGATCAACATAGCGCTTGATAGTCCCCTTTTTGTTCGGGGTTCCATCTATGTTGAAGACTTGAATTTCTTTTTCCAGTGCCTTTGTTTCCAGGTTGTGTTTCTTTGTGAAGTTCTGGTCGATGAACTTCCCTTTTGCTCTGGTGTCTCCCAGAGCAGTTCCAATGATTCTCATCCTGTTCTCAGTCTTGAATGAAAAGGGCAATTGAAGCAATTTATTTTTGATTCGAGCCGAGACTACAGAATAAATATTTAAAGAAGGAGTTGCATACATTGGTCTCATGCATCTCCTTATTGAAAACCCTCTTGGTCTCCCATTTCGTATACTTCTTCGCATTCTTCTTCAGTGAGGTCCTGCATAAGGGACCTGATGTGCGCATGAAGCACTTTCCCTTTGAGGGGGTTCTTCTTCGGCAGAGAGTTCCTCCTATTCTTGCCCTTCTCAGGGCAGTCTCTAGAGATGTGCCCAGGCTTCTTGCATTGGAAGCAGAGCCCCTTTCTCATGAGCTTGCTTCATTCTTCTTGGGTCATGGCATTGACATCGATCTTGTCAATGTCCATAGCATTTGGGTCTCGGTGGTTCATTCGGGATGCCGGGGCATGGTAGTGTGGGGTGGGGTTTCCCCTGGCTAAATTAGCCCACCAAGTCTTCTGTTCAGTTGGCACTTGGGCAGTACTTTTGCCTAAAAGTCATGCCAGGTTCATTTGATGGGTATCATACTCAACTGCTTTCTGCTGCCAGGTGGTGAGCATGGTCGGGAGTATGTCAAGTCCCATTATCTTTTCCCGAAGCCAAGTGTTCAGGGCATTCATGTAATAGTCGACCAAGACACTCTCATTCCCAGTAGTGGGAATCTTGGCAGTCTTGACAAGTTCATTGAACTTGGTGTTGAGTTCAGCAGCTGAAGCTTTTCCCTGCTTCAGGTTTTGTAGATCGAAGAATGCTTGATCTTTTGTTTCAGTTGGTTTGAAGGTGGCTTCAAACTCTTTTTCAAAGTCTATGGCAGAGCTGTAGGTTTTGGTTTTTGTTCCGGTGGGTACTCCCGCAGCATTCACATCATCCTTGATATGATCTTCTCTCCAAGCCTTCTTCCAGGCTTCGGCTTTGCCTCCTTTGAGAAGTCCAAGTGTAAACATGATCTTCTTGATGTCTGTGTTATAAATATCACTGTTGAGTTCAAGGTAATCACCCAGGTCTTGGGTGAATGTCTTGACTTTGGAATGGTCTCCAGAAAAGGGTTGAGGAATAATTCCTAATCCTTTTCCATTGGAGGAGGTGGGAGCAGCGGGGGCAGTGTCAGAAGATTCTCCTGGCATTTCAGGTTCATTCATGGGGTAGAAGATGGGTTGAGATCTGAGTAGAGTATCTAGCAAAGATTCAAAGTCGTGTCTTAGTATGCCGGGTTCTTGGATGGTGGATCCAAAGAAGGTCAATTGGGTCAATGGAGATTCATCTCCTTTGGGTGGTGTTTCAAAAGCATCAGATGCTCCTGAATCAGAGGTTCATTCAGGGTTCAGGTCAGAGAATTCTTTGTCACTAGAGATAGCAGTGAATTGTCCTCTTCTTCAAGCCATAGTGTCGGCAGGTTATGCTTGCTAGGCAGAAGCATTGGATGAGGTGGAAGCTTGTTCTTTTGTTATGATGTTGATGATAGATCCTAATCTGATAAGATAAGGACTAGTGTAGTAGTTGTAGAGTTCATTCAATGAAGTCCATTTAAGGTATTGTCTTCAACTGAAGATTGCCTTAATGGTTCAAGTTTGCTCTGGTTGATACAAGAGAATAGATTCTCAAGAACAAGCTAAAGAATACAAGTAGACTAGCTATGGTTTATATACTATTTGTTGTTAATATTAATATAGACAAAATGATAACAAAACAGGGGAATCGGAAGGGGTGATCATCACAGAGATACTGCGCAAGGGGTGATGATCAGAAAGGAGAGATTGTCTGCATACATGTAAGAAAAGGAATGATCATCTTGTGAACAAAGATGATCATGGAGAAACTATAAATAGTAAAGTCCAACAATAAATGATAAGAGGAGAAAGAGATGGGCACATGATAAGATAAGGAGAAATGGGGGATCATAACACCTGGGTCAATTCAGCAGTCTGAAAAAAATTAAATAGGGTCAAAAACTGCCCTTAGACAATAAAAGCATCATTAATTTCAATTATTTTCACTCATTTCTCTCATAAACCAGCTTATGTATCTATTTTAGCAATACTATAGTTACTTTACATTATCCTAGCTCTATAATTTTTATGTTACTGAGCTCGCACTGACTTTGAGTTGACTCCAAGACAAGGGTGTCAGTGTGATGTTACCAAATTGTCAGTGTGGCTGTGTATGTTACCTTAAAAGGGCCTTCAGTGATTTCCAGATGTCAGTGTGGGGGAGAGCAAGGGAACTTTGCATTCAATAATTGGAGCTGAGGAAACTTATTCACATTCCCTTCTTTCTGTGGGACATGGGTTTGCATTTTGGGATATACCTGGAAGCCATATTCAAGGCCCAATGCCCCTTGAACAATTGGAGGGCCTGTTATTGCTGGGAGTGAGCATTGGAGATATTGGAATCATTGATCCAAATGGTGAATTTATCTTCATATTCAATATTTTCACCTCTCCTACAGATCCACTTTACCAAGGACAAGTTCCTGAAGCTTTTGAGGAGGTACAGCCTGTGCTTGAATAGAGCATCTGAGGTTAAAGTCATACCTGACTATTTTAAGCTGGGCAGTATTGTCACAAACAGGGGAGTTAATGTTGACAGAATATCTGAAGAACCTTTGTGAGTTCATATCCATTCATATTCTTCAACTAGTTCATTCAATGCATATGCAGCAAATTTTCTATGTGGTCCACAGCATGTGAAGGTGCTCTTGTTATCCTTCTGCATGGGGGCTACTGTGAAGACCTTATATCTACCTCCCAGTTAATGGAATATATCAGAAAGCATACATTGAATTGGTACCAATACATGTGTCTACACTCCAGGACATCAGTGACAATAGTTCCCAATGGTTCATTGTATCTCATCACTGGATGCAATAGAGCTAAAGCATGGTCTTCACTTTCCTTTCCATCTAACTGGAAGAACATTGGGAAATGAATAGAAGTGACTTATGAAGGCAAAGAATTTCCTTGCTTTGCTCCCTCTAGGTGGTCACAGGAGAAGAGTATAGGATTGGCTGAAGGGAAGGGTAGAAATTTCTGTATTTTTGCATGAGGAATCCACATCTCCATCAGTAATTGCCTCTGGGTCTGACATTTACCTTATAACCCTCCTCACAAATCTTCATACTACAACATTCTTTCTACCCCTGTTTTTGGATTTTGATCTAAAATTGCATGCATCAGAGAATGCTTTATACATAAATCAGATGTTCTCTTGTCAGGGCATCAAAAAGTTGTTCTTATTTCTTTACTGTGTTTTCTTCTTCTGATATATGTTTGTGTTCTCAGTTTCCTTTACATCCCTCGATCTTGATATTACAAATCCTCCTCAAGCAGGTATGTCTGTACTCCAATGCAAATGTTTCCCTACTAAAATGTCATTAGCACCCAACAGCCAATATAGTTCTTGTAGAGGACTCTGTATGGCATGAACTGGTGAAGGATGTGAGTCAAAAGATTTGTCAAATCTAACTGATATAGAGCTCAACATATCAAAGGGTTATGCAACATTGCCTGAATTCTTAGACCTGGTCATCACTGTACTCATGTCCTGTGATCTTGTCAAGATTGAAGGTGAACAATGCTCTATAAAATTTGACAGCATAGCTGCCTACTAAACAGTGAACCAGAACTTGTGAGCTTGAGAGCCCAAAAGCTTGAGACCCCTCCATCAAAAGCAGGCCTCATTAAGGACCTTTTTGCGAAGTATATAGACTGGAGAGCCCAAAACCAGGTTTTATGCTGAGCAAAAAAGAGTATGGGCTGAATATAAACCCATTCAAGTCATTATCCTGAAACCCTCAGGCTGGGAAGCACATTTTATCGGCTACCCTATATTTCTTTTACATCTCCAACTTAACTTAGAGGGATAACCTTGACATCAAAGCTCAATACTTGGTCATCTAACTGAAGCCATGAAAGGGGTAGAGGATAATGCTGATGTAGGCCTTTTCCAGCAAAAATATCTCATGAATGTTGTTACTGTAGCTCCTTTGTATCTGATCCTACCAGGAATATATATTTAACATTTAATCCCCATGGCACCTCTCCATGTGGATGCACCTATCCAATTGGATCTCTATATATGTGGGCATTGGTGGTTACCATGCATGTGGCACATTTGCTAATTAGAGGATCTGGACTTCAATTTAAGTCTTATAATAGATAAGCAATAAAGAACAATGTTGATTGGGACATTACAGTGGTACTAGAGATATGGTTGTGCTGTCCATGATAATCTTATTGCTTTGTTCATGTAGGTTGGTATGCCATAAAACTCTCCCATTTGACTTGCATGGACCTAACTTACCTGTCAAACATTGTAATGCTAACTCAATCTTGAGCAACCAGTGCCCATACTGAAAAGGATGTTGATATTCAATGGCTGCTGTTTACAAATCCAGAGACCTGAGTATCAAAATGATCAAGGACAGAAATTGACATATGTCAAGGTGCATAAATCTATAAAATGCCAAGCCCATTTATTAGCTAATCCTTATCCCACCACCATTGACAAGACATCCCCCTATTTCTGAATCTTGGGTGGTCAATGCAGAGCTATGCAGAGTGTATGTCATCTATACAAACCCAAAGCTGGATGTGGATAAATTAAATTAGTCCTATCAAGAATTCCATGGCTCATGTGGAGACCATGTAAAACATGCTTAGTCCTACTACTGTAGTCAGCAGCCCATGATCAGAAATTGGGGAAGAGGCCAAGAAAAGATTGAGAGTCTGGCATGAAAGCTGTCTTGAATAAAGGCCACATCCTATTGCATTTGGGAAGTAGGATTTTTGATATGTTGAATGAAGCTTGCATTTATTGTTGACATCCTAGAAACCTGAGAAGACCTAGACATAGTTGATATGAATGACTGAACGGAGGCTGTGATTCCTCTGATGACTTTCTTGCTAGTTGTTAATGAGGATGCCTCAATGGCAACACATTGGCTCTGATTGTGTGCATGTCCATTTTCCATTTCTCCTAAAGTAGGTCTGGTTTTTGCCTTGACAGCACCTTCAGCCTTCCATGTGTAAACATCAATGTCTGGATTAGGCCTGTGTAAGTCTAAAAAGACTTGCTCATTGTTCAATGAACATTGTTTAGTGAAGGATGCTATAGCCCATGTTTTCGCTTTATAGCATCCCATTACAAGAAGTAGAGAACCATTTTTAAATCTGTCACCTTGAGGGGTTCTGTAGAATTTGTACCACTCTGGCCCATGTATGTTGATGTAACCCTTCATTTCACCTATTCCCATTGGCATGATTGTCAAACAAACCATCCCATCTGGTAAAAATAGCACTGTTCCAGCCATAGGGTCTTTTGTGAGTGGCAATCTTAATGAAATAATTGGCCTGCCACCAAGAAGGTAAATAAAGGAAAGAAGATTTGCAGACTCAAAGACATACCATTCTCCATTCTGGGATGGCTTCCTGGAAATGTGGAAATCTCCATCCATCAATTTGTGTAGCATCTCGTCCACCAGAGGCTCCTCTAACCAAGGTGGGTCTTTGCCTGAAAGAAAATTGACAAAATTTCTGGGAGGATGATAGCTGTGCTTGAGATTTGCCTTTTCAGATAAATAGATGTTAAAGAGGATCTCAAATTTCCCTGTTTTGTCCAGGTATCCTATGTTGCCAAGACCTATACTTCAATGAGGGATGCATACTGGCCCTGGTTTAAAACCTTGCAATGGTACCCATAAGCTGATCCAATTTTCATAGCTGTGGTTGAAATTTGAGTGCATGTACTGTTTAATATAGTCAGTAGTCCCTTCGGGCAATTTGAGGTCCTACAGCATACAATCCCCCAGTCAGTAAGTGTAAAGAACAAACTGACAACTTTTCTGACCTTGATAAGTAGAGGGTATGCTCAGCATACAGTCCCTTGCAGAAGGGTTATTATTTCATGGCTTTAATCCATGCAATAAGAATGATACCTTCTGTTGATTTCATTGTGAGCACCTTGTACCATGTCTCACAGATGGCATACTCAGCCTGATGTCCAACCAAGGTGATTAGGTTAGGAAAGTACAATTTCAGAAGTACTTACCATAAGGATTTGCACTCAACAGTGACCACTCTGATCAAAGGCCACAGATTCCTGATGCAAAGACCTATCTCCCAACCCATATGAAGATGGAGAAACACCACTGTCCACCAGATTTCCCTCTCTACCACCCTGGCTGAGGGAGGTTTGTCTTAATGCTTCAGCTAGTTTAAGTGAATCCCTAAAAAAAGCCAGATCCAGCAGTATTCATGAAAGAAATAAGAGGTAACTTACTGTCTGGAGGGACATATAAAATGGTACCATAGTTGACAAGGTTGCTAGTAGTTGAAGTTATGGCTGTTCGAGATGTTGTAACTTTGAGTGGAGTTATTACTGTACAGGTTTGCTCCCAACAGAGTGCCAGGAAAGTTATCCATCATTGCAAAATTCAGATAGGACAGAGGGTCATTGTCAGGTTATCAATGTACTTTGTTAACACCAACACAGCATTTCATAAGCACAAGTTGCTGGAAGGGTGAATAACCAAAAAGAATCCATGTCTGACATTTACCTTGTTGTGACAAAGCATCATCAAGAAGGCTTACACTGGTTTAAGCCTTTACAATAACACAGGCCAAGAGGTTGGTACATTCAAAAGACTAGTACATCACATGACACCCTGAGTAAACAAGTAAGCACTGGCAAGACATTATTTGTCAATGAAACCAGCAGCTGATCCTCCATTTTTTTATGTCTGCCACACATAATAAAGTCATACTCAAGTGCTGCTACAATTCTTGGCATCAATAAGATCCCAATCTTTTCTCCTGTGCTATAGTAATTGAAAGTCAATCATTGCTTCCATCATTATTGCCCATGGGAGATAAGTACAAGGACCAAGCATTGATGAACAGCTGTGTGAACAAAGTGCCTGAGCCACCAGGAACATTCTAAAATTTGTCAATGGTGGACGCAAAATTCCAGTGCCTTGAATCAGCCCATTTCTTTGACCAAATGCTGAAATTGGGTGGGATTTTCTCTCAAACTGGCCAAAAGGAGATAAATATACTTCACCACAAGATCACAGACATTCAAATTGTGGACATCTTGATTCTTTTAATTTTGATTTGTATGCATTGTGATCTGGCAATGGCCACAGGACATAATGATACTGGCTTCATCCTTGGGCTTGTTCGGTGTTCTCTTCCCACTCGTGCCGTCCAATTTCGAGTGGCGAGTCTCCCTCTATGCATGACGGACCAGTACAACTCTCGACATGAAAATGACTCGCAAGCGTCAGTGTCTCAAGGCAGTAAGTGAATATACTTAGTATTCTTACTGCATCGTCTGATTACATTCAGGCTCTATACACGGTCCATACTGACAGACAAAGGTAGACAACACATTCCCTCAATGCTGCCTCATGCATTGTATAAGGGGAGTTGAGGAGACCTATTCACATTCTCTCTTTCTTCAGAAAATGGGTTTGCATTTTAGGACATCATTGGGAGCCAAAATTGTGGACCATCACATGCAGAGCAACCAGATGCCATGTTGTCACAAGGAATGTGCATCAGGGACATAGGGATGATTGACCCTCATGGTCAATTTATCTTCAGATTCAACATTTTTACCCCTGCTATTGATCCACTTCACCAGGGATGCATCCCCAATGAATTTGAGGAGATACAACCCATGCTCGACAGGTCATCTGAGATACAAGCTATACCTGACTACTTCAAGCCAGGAACTGTCATTGCGAGCAAGGGTGTCAATATCATCAGATTATCTGAGGAACCACTGTGAGTTTTGTATGTTTTTGAACCTTTCATTCATCTAAGCTAATATCTATGCAGGAAAGTTTCTATGCAGTCCACAGCCCATGAGGGTGTGCTTCTCTTTTTTCCAGAAGGAGGCTCTCGAGAAGATCTTATATCTACCTCTTGATTAACCAACTATGTCAAGAAACACTCCTTGAATTGGTATCAATACATGTGCCAACATGGAAGGATGTCAGCATCAACAATTCCTAATGGCTCTTTGTTCCTCATCACTGGATGTGATAAGGCTAAGTCATGGAGCATGTTAACCTTCCCTTCTAAATGTGAAAATGCAGGAAAACCAGTGGAGATGATGTAGAGTGAAGATTATCCTTTTTGGCAACCATCCAGATGGGCAAGTGAAAAAAATATGACTTTGGCTAAAGGGAAAAATAAAGATTTCTGCATATTTGCAAGCAGAATTCACATTTCCCTCAGTAATTGCCTCTGGATCTAATATTTACCTTATAGTCCTCCTGAAGAATTGGCTTACTATAATATCCTTTCTACTCCCATTCTTGGTTTTTGGCCTAGGGTTGCATGTTTCAGAGAGCACTTTATGCATGAGTTGGATGTTGCCTGGAGCAGTCATCAGAAGGTCATTTTCATTGAGTCCTTCAATTTCTACCTTCCAATTAATGTGCCTCTTTTTCTAGTTTCCATTCCATCCTTCAGCCTTAATATCACAGATTGTCCTCGAACAGGTAATCCTCATTTCCAATGTTAGCAAGATTATTTTGAAATATTAGTAGTACCCAGCAGCTGACATTGTCCTTGTTGAGGATTCCATATGGCATAACTTGACCAAGGATGTGAGCATAAAATGAGACTTTTAACTGATGCTAACTGACCTGCCTTAGGGTCATGGCATGCTACCTGAAATCTTGAACTTGGCCATCATTGCAATTATGTCCTGCAAACTTGTTATGGTTGACAGTGAGTTACATCACTCAATCTCAATAATTGAGCTACCCATTCAACAATAAACATGCAGAACTTGTGAGCCTGATACCAAAATCATTTTCCTACTTTTGCTTAGTCCAACTGAGACCGCTATGAATAAATAAATACTCTGCATTGAATTCAGATGGGAGTGCAATCATCATTATGGTGCTGGAGTAAGGTGACTCACAAGGGATGAGAAATTACCAATCACCATTCTTTATTCTGTCATACAGAGCTGGGCTGCACATAGGAGGCAAAATCAATGGCAGTTCAGACTTTAAGACACCTTGCAAATTGTGACAAGTCAACTTGTTCACATTAAGAATTTCACAACATGTGGGTAAGATGCACTTGGTCTTTCACTGGGGTGAGATAAGGTTGTTCCCAAAGAAGAAAGGCTACATTTGATGTGTTTGTGAGGCATGATAGTGTAAAAAACCCATTCTGTGTGGGAACAGCATAAGATGAGGGGAAATCCAAAGGGACTGAGTAAGATGATTGATGGAACAATCAAATACTAGGGTACTATGTCCAAGTAGATAGTGGTGAAAAAAAAATAAGTCTTGATGTTTTGAGGGTTTTATGAGTGGAATAAGAGAACCTAAGGATCACCTCGAGTGTCCTTAGTGAGCTCAAATGAGAGAATATGAGTGGGTAAGGAACTTTCAGCAGATCCTGGAGTGTCCTGTACCGGAACTTTGACTTCTTTGCAAGTTGGATAGAGCTCTTGTAGCTCTTGTTTTGAGTGGGGAAAAATGCACTGAAATTAACCAAGGAAAATATGTAGCTACTACATGGTTTTTATACCTTTTTAGCTATGAAAATTTCCTTGAAATTTTTATAGGAATAAATCTAAGGCTAAAAATTGAATGGGGACAAGTCAGGGTGCCAAAAAGATAAATGAAGGAATAAGAAATTAGTGAGGTGGTTGCCCTGACAAGGAATAAAGTAAAAGAAAAATATACATATATGGTAAAGTTTGGTAATCACATTGCCAGTACAAGTTGAGCAGGTGGACAGAAACAAAATATGTTCAATTCAGTGGCTTCGAGCTGGGCCATTGGCAGTGTCACAGCTGACTCACTAAAGGATCGAGGTGAGTCTGCTGCCATAATGATTTTGCATAATTCTGTGCTTAGATGGAGTACCAACTCCACAATAGGTGGGATTTTAATGTGCTGAATGAAGCTTGTATTCACTGTAGGGGTCCTTGAAACTCAAGACATCCTGGATATAGCTGATACAAAGGAATGGATGGAGGCAGTCACTCCTCTGATAATCTTCTTGCTAGTTTTCAAAGAGGATACCTCAAAGGCAACACATTGGTTGTAGTCATGAGTGTGCCCATTTTCCATCATATCCTGGTGAATATGTAATGAGACACAGGACTAAGCATGTCTGGAGCAGATCTCCCATTTGACAGGCCCTGGCTGCAAACTCCAGAAAATCTGGTGCCTCAAATTGGCTTCATAAATTGGCTCACTGTTTATCATGTAAGGTCTCACTGTTGCCAAAATTTAGTGCATACTCACCTCCTGCTGTGCAGCAAACATTGTGGAAGGATACTATTGAGCAGACTTAAACAAAGATAAAGCTTGGCCAAAAATTTTGGACTCAAATCCAAGTCAAATCTACCAAAAGGGGACAGATACAATCTTCAATCATTGTTGGTCCTCGAATCCACAAAATCATGGACATCAAATTTTCAGAGTGTGATGCCACAGTGAGCACATGGTTCGGCTGAAATGGCCATCAGCTAAACAACACATTTGACTCTGTAAAGTGCCTGGACGGTTCTATTCCCACTCTACAATTCAAGGCTTCCACTCATATGATGAACCACAACAACTCTCAACATGAAGATGATACCAATTCACAAATATCAGTGTCTCAGGGCAGTGAGCACTGCATTTGTCCATATATCTCACATTCTCACATTACTTACACTCAGGCTCTATAATCAGCCCATACTGTCAGGCAAACATTGATAATATGTTTCCTCAATGTCACTTCATGCACTCTATAAAAGGAGTTGAGGAGACTTATTCATGCTCTCTTCTTTCTGCTGGAAATGGATTTGCATTTTGGGATGTGACTGGAAGCCATATTTGCAGTCCATCACATAGGGAGCCACTGGATGCAATATCATTGCAAGGAATGTGCATCAGAGATGTTGGTATGATTGACCCTCATGGTCAATTTGTTTTTGGGTTCAATATCTTTAGCTCTGCTGCCAATCCACTTCATGAAGGACAAGTTCTGGATGAGTTTGAAGGGATACAGCCTGCTCTGGACATAGCATCTGAGGTTCAGGCTATACTAGACTATTTTAAGCCAGGAACTATTATTGCAAGCAAGGGTGTCAATATCAACCAAATATCTGAAGAACCACTGTGAGTTTTTCCTTTCATATTCTTTAGTCACTTTGCTCAACATTTATGCAGGAAAGTCTCTATGTGGTCCACAGCTTGCGAAGGTGCCCTTCTTGTTCTCCCTCATGGAGGCTTCCATGAAGATCTTGCTTCTACCTCCCAGTTGACCAAATATGTCAACAGGCATGCTCTTAACTGGTACCAATACATGTGTCAACACAGCAGGTCTTCAGTGGCTACAGTTCTGAATGGATCTGTGTTTCTCATCTCAGGATGTGACAGAGCCAAGTCTTGGTGTGCACTTGCATTCCCTTTGGAGTGGCAAAATGCTGGCAAATGAGTGGAAATGATCTATGAAGGCAAAGATTATCCCTGCTGGTCTCCTTCCAGATGCACAGATGAGAGGAGTATCACTTTATCTCAAGGGGAAAACAGGAATTTCTGTGTGTTTGCTCAAGGAATACATATTTCCCTGAGTGATTGCCTCTGGGTTCAACATCTACCTTATCTTCCCCTAGATGAATCATCTTATTACAATATTTTGTCTTCTCCCATCCTGGGGTTTTGCTCTAGGGTCACATGTTTCAGAAAGTGCTTTATGCGTGACTCAGATGTCACCTTTCATAGGCATCAGAAGGTGAGTTGATAAAACTACAGTCAATCTCTGCTGAATAAGTTTCTTTCTATAGTTTCCTTTCCATCCTTCTACTTTAATATCACAGATTCTACTCAAACAGGTAATTTTGAAGTGCAATGCAAGTTTGACTGTACTAAAAGGTTATTAGCACCCAGCAGCTGACATCATACTTGTGGAGGACTCAGTATGGCATCATTTGGATACAGATGTGAGTGTAAATTTATCTTATTCACTTTCAATTTATGCCAACTGATATGTTTTAGGGACATAGTACACTGCCTGAAATCCTGAAACTGGTCATTGCTGCAATTATGACTTTCCAACTTGTTACAACTGATAGTAAGCCATATTTTGTTAATCTAGACAGTTGAGCTTCCCATTCAACAATTAATGTGCAGACCTTGTAAGCCTGATACCAAAAACATCTCCTGCTCCTCCTTCCCAGAAATTTGGCTTAATTAAGGACCTTCTTGCCAAGTACATTGACTGGTGAGCCTGCAATCAGGTTTTACATCAAGTGAAAAGAGTCTTGTGAGCACATTAAATTTCTTCAGTCAGGTTATGATGCTTTTATGTAAGTAAAACTTCATTCTTTTAGGAGGACCTTGATGAAATGCCTGGCCATCATGCAGCATCTCAACATCTCTGCAATCAGAGCTTGGCTGGGATATATCCAGAATTGCTCTATTATTAGAACTGGTCACTCTGATGAGTTTGTACTGTGTGCTTGTGTGCTGAATTTTGTAAATGAGTATAATGTGTATTTAATATTTGATCTGGACACCTTTGTGTTGTGTTTTTCTATATGCTTGCTGGCTATTTGCAAGCTGTTTAATTGACATGGCTATAATCAGCTGGAATTATAATTAGCCAGAACTAATTACTTAATTATCTTGGTCAACTATTTTGATTAAGTAATCAGGTCTAAAAACCTGATTACTTAAGCATTTGAATCAATTACATATCTAAATGTGTGAGCACTATCTAATCTCATTGATGAAACAACATGGCATTTTATCTGGTATGTTTCTATCATGAGGCCTATTTATAAGGCTGTGGCCAATATCTCCTGTGCAAATTTGTCCATGGAATATTATTTTCATATAAGTCAATTTTAAGCATCATGTGTGATACAGGAGTTGATCAACCCATTGGCCTCTGAATAATGTTACTAATAGATGCAAAATTTGAAAGAAGAGGATTCTTGGCCTATGATCCCACTGACATGCAAGCTTTGAATGTCTGGGAGTTCATGTTGTGCTGCATAAATGAAACCTGTCTTCAGCCAGTTGAGAAGGCACATTCAGCATCTACTGATGTAGCTAGAGAAAAGTTTAGCATGTTGTAATATTTATGAGAGAAAAAAATTGCTTACCAGGTGCTGAACAAAAATCAAGGCCCATCCTTGCAAGCTTAGGCTGGGTAGATAAGGCGTTATTCCAAAAATTCAAATATCCACCAGGGCCAATTGCAGTTGATGAAAGAGGAGGTTCTTGCAGATATACAAGAATATGATCATCTGATGGATAAACTCCAGCAAGTGGGCACTCTGACTTATCCCACTTGGAGCGAGCCTGAAACTGTTTATTAGTATACTATTTTTTGAATATTGATTTAAAAAATAAAAAAATATACCTGAGTCTTTGGCTGAGGTCCTGATAGAGGAACTTGAGCATTATCTTCAAGAAAATAATGCTCTGTCCATGTATCAATAACTATATTTTTGATTTCATCAAGCCTTGCTCTTTCAGCCCCTTTATCCTTGAACCATTGCAATTTCTGATCTGGACACATAACTGAGAAATATTAGACTATAAGAGTAAAAATAAACTCAGATAGAGGCTCACCCATTGCAATAATATAGAGATCACAATCATACATAAAGTTGATGTACTTGTCAATGAGAAGTACACCTGCATAAGCTGCAATTCAGATAATGGGTGGAGTTAGTCAGAGATTCTGATCAGCAAACTCAGCACCTGGTTCATCATCTGCAGCTGCATTCAAGTTCTCTCACAAAATGTAGAGCATTGGTATAGCTCCTACAATAAGTGGAAGATCAGATCTTGAAAATAAAGCTGTAAGGTCCTTGAAAAGCTAATCCAATTATTAGTTAGTAAGCTTATCTATATATATATATAACATACCTTTAGAACCTCAAAAACATCATCACCAAGTTCCCAAAGCTCATCCAAGAGTGCATAGCATTGAAGCTTGTATTGTCGAAGATCAGTCAAAGACTGAATTACTTCCTTGAGTTCCAAATGGGCCTTTAAACAATCAAAGTCAGTATTCCAGCATGCTGGGACACGTCGATCAAGAGCCTTCTTATTGGTCTCCAGATCTGTTGCAGCCTCAATGAGGTCTTGAAATTTCCATCTGATTGCATCATTGTCATGAACACGATGTGCTAGCCCAGATACCTAAAATGTCACAAATTAATAGCAGCTATACAAAGCAAAGGAAGAAAAATACTGCTGGAAAAAGTTTCAATGCTTCCTTCTTTTCAGCCAAAGTCATGGTTACCCCTCTTGAAGCCATTGCGTGAATAGCAGTCTGATGAAGTGATTTTACCACCTCCTCATCATGTACCACTTGACCATTATCATCTTCTTGTGCTCTAGCTTTTTCCCTGGCTTCCTCAAATGCAGGTTCCTTATCTGAATTGTAGTCTTCACCTTCTTGAAGAATATATTCAGCTGAATTTTCATTATCTTGACCTGATGCAACAGTGGTTGACTTTTTAAGCTTTGGTTTCTTAAAGAAGAATGATAGGAATATCTGAAACTAATGTCAATATTTAGAGAATAATCTAATTAATGAATATATCATACCTTTGCAATAAGATTGATAATATGAGCCATACACTGTAGATGTGCATCCATGCCCCAAAAGTCAGGCAGTAATTTACTTTTCTGAAGGATTTCTGCCATTTTGCTACAGTTAGATGCATTGTCCATACAGATGCCCAGAAGCTTAATAGATAGTGAGAAATTTTATAGCACAAATATTTATAAATTATATACCTTCTTGTCTAAACCCCAATTCTTCAAGCAACCAGCAACAACTTCAGCAAGATACTCTCCAGTATGCTCACTCTTGAGTCTAAAAAAAGAATTAGTCATGTTTAATATAAATAATAGACTATTTTACACACTGAATAAACTCCAAAATTGCCTATTGCATAACTCCTTCATGAACCCAAACAATAACTAAGCCAAGATACGAAGAGACTAATGGTGCTATCCATCCATCCAAGACAAGATGAATAGCACCAGTCATTGACTAGAATATATATTAGAATAGCAAATATCAAAATAGCAAAATTTACTGCACCAGAAAATAGTTTTTAACCTGCACAGACATGTCTTCATAGAGCTTGATAAGATCATGTGTAACAGTACTTGGGCTAGGAGGGATTGTTCCAGGCCTAAGCATATTGATTTCCTGTATGTACTCTTCATCAGTCACCATATTGATTGGTCAGTTGTACTTTGCAGCTTGAAGTGCAATCAGTGCATGGTGATTCACCTCAGAGTATGGAAGAGCAGATGAGGTTGTATCAAAATTTACATCAGGAGGAGCACCTTGCTTTTCTAAACACTGTACAACATCCTTCTTGATATTGGAAGTCCCAAATGCAGTTTTTGCTCATGGATGGACTGGTGGATTAGAATGGTTGTTAGGATGAGTTTTGCATTGGAAAAGGTAGGACATGTGTGATGGTGAGCCATCCTCCTTAGTATGGCACAAAAGCTCAAGGTTGTAGTGGGTGTAAACATCAGAGTGCCATGATGCAATAGAAGCATCTTATTTAAATGAATTTAATTTAGTAGATCTTGAACTTAATTTGCATAGCAAAACATACCAATAATTTCCTTATCACTCAGATTCCAAACCTCAAGATCAGACATTGTGCTAATATTCTTCTTGCCCCGATGCTGCTTGACAGGTGATATAAAGATAGGTGGTTGAGTTGTTGCCTGAGAGGGTCTTTCATCAGAACCCAGGGGAACAGCATTAAGCTGAGAACTGAAATCCTCAACAGTGGAGTGCTGAAAGACAAATTGTTGCCTCTGTGGAGTTTGTGGTGGCCATGGAGCAGCAGGGGCCAAGGGAAATGGCCCTGCCTGAGGTCGCGGTAGCATGGAAGGGGATGCAATCAATGCAAGGGAACATTGTTGGGCTTATCTGTCATGGCAAAACTGCAGACTGACATTGCATGTTCACGCGATTCAAAAATAAATCTGATTACTAAATATAGATATTGACTATGGATATCTGTGGATAGCCAGTGATATCCACAGTTCAGATATTCAGTTCTGTGGGACCATACAACCATGGATATAACTGGATAATGCTGATCCATGACAGTCCCTAATCCAGCCTTCAAAATCTCCAATGGGATCACCATTCTTTTTCATCTCTAAGAAAGATGGAAAACTTAGGCCTTGCCAAGACTACCAGTACTTGAATGAACACACAGTCAAAAATGCATATCCACTACCTTTGATCCCTGAACTGATGGATAAACTCAAAGGCACCCAGTATTTTACTAAACTGGATGTCTGATGGGGGTACAACAATATTTGGATCAAAGATGGAGACCAATGGAAAGCAGCATTTAAGACCAATTGTGGATTATTTGAACCAACAGTTATGTTTTTCGGATTATGCAACTCCCTGGCAATGTTTCAAGGAATGATGGATGGAATCTTCCAGGATGAAGTCCATGATGGATGGATTATCATATATATGGATGATGTATTGATTTTCCACAATGACAGATCAAAACTGGAAGAACTTACCAAGAAAGTTCTTCAATGACTCAGGGATAATGACTTGTTCCTGAAACCTGAAAAGTGTCTGTTTACAGTGCAGAAACTGGATTATCTTGGAATGATAATTCAACCAGGACAAATCTCAATGGACCCAACCAAACTCTCTGGAATTAGAGACTGGCCAACCCTGACCATGGTGCGACATGTTTGCAGGTTTTTAGGCTTTGGGAATTTCTATAGGAAATTCATTTGACACTACTCAGATATTGCAGGACCACTGAACAATATCCTAAAGAAGAAGAAGAATTTTGAATGGATGAAGGAGGCTGAAGACTTGTTCAACCTCTTGAAACAGAAATTCATGGAGGAACCAGTACTTTTAATGCCTGACACTTTGAAACCTTTCCAAATTGAAAGTGATGCTTTGAAGTATGCATCAGGTGCAGTTCTTACACAGGAGGACATGAACAGTGACAGGCACCCAGTCACATTCTTGTCCAAGACCTTTTCACCTGCTAAACAGAATTATGAAATCTATGACAGGGAACTACTGGTGATCATCTGATCCCTCCAGGAATGGAGGCACTACATTCAAGGATCCCAGTTTACTACTACAGTATTTTCTAATCACCTGAACCTTATGTACTTCAGAAGTGCTCAGAAAATAAATCAACAACAAGTGCAATGGTCATTATTTCTGTCAGAATATGACATCAAACTCATACACATCCCTGGCTCAAAAATAATTCAATTGGACACCCTCTTGAGATGACTGGATATGGCCCTGGATGACAATGATGACAATGAAAACAAGATTCTCTTGCCAGAGAATCTATTTTTAAACCTGATCAATGCCGATCTCCAACAGGAAATTGTATCCACAACTGGAAAGGATGCTGAGATCACCAATGCCCTTGAACTACTACAGAAAGCAGGCCCTCATGAAATGAAGAAGGACCTCAAAAATTGGACAGTAAAGGACATGAACAGACAGAAACATGTCTTTTACAAAGGATGACAATATATTCCACATCAGGAAAAAGCCTTTTGGGTCTCTGCTGATCTGAGGTTATTTTTGGCTCAAGGCCAAGCTTTCGGCTGCCTCTTGTACTCTGGGCTGCTCTGTGTTTACCTGGGCAGCCCCTAGTCAGCCTCTTACCAGTTGTAGAGCTGGTCCCATGTATTAAAACTTGAAATTGAACATGTAATACAATTGGCAACTTGCAAGAGAAAATACATTTATATAGATTTGAATACAACATTATATTACCTAAATTCTACACTACTGACTACAGGGCCAATGACAAGGGCCTGCACACATGTGAAGGTAGTGTGGGTCCACAAAACTCCTGTGGGTCACACACCAACTAGCCTGGGATACAGCAGCTGTGAGAGTGTTGCTCTGCAGCTGGCCATACACCTCAGCGAAAGGCGGCAACAGGAGGGGTGCCCATTGTGGACATTGCCCATGCAACCCTTGAGCTTGCTGGTGCACACGAGGGTGACAGGAGCTCTGAGGAGGGAGCAGCTGGGCTCAATGCCTCCAACTCATGCTTGGGACAAGGGAGGGGCATGGAAGGCCACATGAGGCAGTGGGGCAACCATTGATGAGAACCCCACCAAACAGCTCACATTCGCAAGTGGCTGAGGTAGAGTGCAGAGGCAAAGGTGGCAGCAACCTGTGCCCCAGATGAGAGCAACCCATCTCTGGCTCACTCTTGTAGTGAGGGAGGTGGGGGTAATGGGCATGGTGCTGGAAGGGGGTGTCCTCCTCTGGCTTGCACTTGCAGTGAGGGAGGCAGACGGGTGCATCATTGGGCTCACTGGTGCATGTGAGGGCCATGGCAGCTCCAAAAAGGAGTGGTGAGGATGAACCCTTCCCTGGAGCAAGGAAGGGCACATGTGGCAGCAGCAGCAGCAATGATGGAAATGACCAGTGAACACCAGCTCAGCTCGTACTTGCATATGAGGAGCTGGGTGTGGTCATTTGGGCCTCCAATGATGAGGAAACTGCCATAGAGGCAGGGCGCCATTGTCGAGTGCTCATGGCCTAGAAGAGAGAATAACAACCCACCTCCAGCTCACTCTTGGGTGTGAGGGAGGTGGGGTGTGAGGGCAGAGGTGGCAGGAAGGGGGTGTCCTCCTCTGGCTCACTCTTGCAGTGAGGGAGGTGGATGCACATTCATAGGCAAGAGGGCAGGGTCACCAAAGATGAGAACCCCACCTCCAGCTCGCATTCGCAAAGCAGCAGAGGCAGGAGTGTGGAGGTGGAGGAGGGGTGCAGAGATGATGGTGGGGATGATTTGCACCCAGATGAGGAGCCTCCACCACCTCTGACTCATGTTTGCAAGTGGGTGGAAGTGGAGGGGTAGGAGGGTGCTGGTGCTGGTGAGCATCCATGGCCAGGTGAGAACAACCCACCTCTGGCTCACTCTTGAATGCGAGGGAGGTGGGGATGATGGTGGCAGTAAGGAAGGGGGTGGTCCTCCTCCAGCTCACTCTTGAGATGAGGGAGGTGGATGGGCATCCAGCACACCAGTAATGGTAGATAAATACACTAGAAAGAAAAGAAAATTGTTAGTAATAAGGATGAAAAACAAAAACAGAAGCAAGGATGTGCTCACAGATGTGTGAGCATGCCCTTTCTGATGTACCTGGTAGGCCTCCCTCTTCCAGGGTCCCCCTGCATTATCCATCCCCAGATCCTCTGACAAATGCCCACATCCTCAGGTGAGGGAGGGGCTGGATGTCAAGAGATGGCAGAGGTGGGTGGAGGAAGAGATGACATATTGAGCAATGTGCATTGATCACATTCGGAGATTGCTGGCCTGCCATGCCCTGGCTGACCTTGCCCTCCAGAATGCTTCAAGGCACATCAGCCTCGATCTGTGTCATGTTGAAGATGACATGTGATCTAGTTTGTTGAACATTGACCAGTGGATGTGGGAAAGTAGAAAAGTAAAGTACAGCTTTCTGGTGGTCACATGATCAGATCATGGAAGGCAAGTTGAACTTTCGAAGTCCAACTGGCTCTTGTCATCATACCACAACCTCACTCCCTTCCTCTTCCTTCCCTCTTCCTCCCCTCCTTGCCTCCCCTCCTTGCCTCCCCTCCTTGCCTCCCCTCCTTGCCTCCCCTCCTTGCCTCCCCTCCTTGCCTCCCCTCCTTGTCTCTGCCTCTGCTTATGCCCACCACCTGCGAGCCCTTGATGGGCTACACTACATATCACAGAAGCACTGCTGGCATGCACTGACAATGGTGCCACTGATGTTGCCCTCACTCTGACTGTGTTGGGCCTCTGCCACATCACAGGTGAGTCCCCACCCTCTTTCTGTTATCTCCACTGCTAACAGGCCACACAATAGGTTCCTTGGGTCCACTATCTGCCCCCGACACCCTTTTATTCATTTGCGACCTCTGCTGATGATGATGACACCTGCGTGTTGACTGCACCAGACCTTTGCCACATCACAAGTAAGTCCCCACCCTCTTTTGGTTGTCTCCACTGCTAACAAGCCCATTCTCACAGGCCTTTGATTCCTTGGATCCAGTATCCACCCCCGATGCCCTCTTGTTCACTCTCATCTCCTCTCCTCGACATCTTGCAACCAGGCTGCAGCTGTGCACTATCATCGCTGCTTGGCCACCCACATGCACAGTGCATCTGCCACATTATGGGTAAGTTCAATCCCCTTTTCAAATGTATACATTTCTGACAATGCCATAGAGTCATCTACCCCACAGCATCTGTTGCCCTTTGCTATCCCCTGTCTGCATGCTGCCTCCCATATGTTTCCTCTTGTACTTGCCTTCCCAACCCTCATCTCTTTGCTTGCACATCATGACTGGTATGCCCCTCCCCTTCTGTGTGGTTTCATGATTACCAACACCTTATCCCTGTAGATTTCTGTGTCTGTCTCTCCATCCACCCTGTAATGTCTTATTGCTTTTAGGAGACATTTTAGTGTAGACTGCTGTTCAGTGTATTTAGCTAGCTACCTAGTAGTACTTTGTTATGTTCTGCCCTGTATGCTTAGCTACAAAATAAACTTTTTTTATGAATTCTTTTTGGCCTTATAAGTAATTGAAGCAACCAGAAGGAGAAAGAAGTACTACTTGGTGTGCCTTCTGGAGTGTTCTGGGATGACTGCAGAGTAGTTCAGGTTGACTCAGAGCATTACAGAGAAAGGTTCCTGGGGGACTTGGATCTGTAGCTTCCTGGGATGCTTTGTAGCACTGGCAGCTCTGAGGTGCTTTCTGATGCTCTGGCATGTGTGTGAGTACTCTGATGGCAACTCAGGGCCAGGACCCTTTTTCCTGATGCAGTCATATTTAATGTTAATCATTGAGCTTTCAACATGTATAGAAATATGTTTGCAGGTTTAATAATGCCTGAAGTATGTCTGTACTTAATTACTTGAATAGGCCTCATATATGCCATGCAGTGCAATGGCCTGCACCACCAAGTGCAGAAGGATGTCATTTTCCCTGAGGCTGTATAATGAATGATATGTTCCAGGGTGATGGCACATTATCTCGAATTTTGGATTTCATTGCAAGAGCAGTTGTATCTGGCAAAATCAACACTGTTGACAGTAAGAGTCAGTTCAGTTGCCAGACTTGAGTCTGAATCTGAGTATTGATGGCATTCAGAAAGCTCCATCACTACCAAATCAGGTTGGCTCTGTCAAAGCTCCATCATGCAAGATATATTAATTGCTCTGCCTGATCTTATCATTTCTCTACTCTGCCTATCATACCTCCTTCCACCCAGGAGGACCAGAGACAGCAGCTAATCCTTACTGCAGCATATGTAGTACAAATAGTCAGTGTAGCTACTACATTATATGCATCTCCCCTCTACTAGACACAAGAATACCATACTTCAAAGTTAACAGGGGAGGAGTGGGTCAATGAATTAATTCACAGCCATCCTGATTGCATTTGGGTTGAAGAGGAAGTCAACAAAGGTGGTCTCTTTAGCAGGGGTGCAGATGGCATTCCCAGCTGCCATTCCAGCAGATTAAAGGGAGGAAAAGGGAGGTTAACATGAACCAAGGATATTTTCTTGTTTATGAAGTCGAGGGCACACAGCAATCACATTAGAGGTTATCTGCAAGGTTTGATCAGAGGATCCTATGTCTTCTGATTGGCTTGGGGTGGTGGGGCTTCAACTTACATGGCAATTCCTTAGGAATAATCCAACTTACAGATAACCTCTATTGTTGCAGTGAGGATGATGAAAGAAATGTGTATCTAGCTGCATCTAATCTTTGTGATGATCTGTGACTACTCAACTCAGCATCCTCATTTGGACTGACAGAAGTCACTGAATCCCATCAATACTCAGGTCTAGGGAAAAGCATGGGTAACCCATGGGTATCTTGGCACTGTACCCATACCCATCCTGACCCATACCCATAAACCCACGGGTTTACCCTTCAAAACAAGACCAAGGACAGCCAAAATGGTTAAAAATTGAGTGAGATATAGCTGAAATATGCAATTTTTGCTAAATCAGCCATATCTCACTCAATTCTTATCTGTTTCAGATGTTCTTGGGCTTGTTTTAAAGGTCACAGGTATGGGAATCATGACCCATACCCATACCCCCCAGTACCCATACCCGTGACCCATATGGGTATGCTGTACCCATGCTTTTCCCTGCTCGAGTCTGGCAACTGAACTGACTCTAAGTTATATTACCATTGATCTGTTGACTGGACCTGATGAAGAAATCTGCAGCACTTGTGAGATTAATACCAAAGACATCTGACCCTTCTCTGTCTCCTGAAACTGGCTTTTTCAGGGGCCTCATGGTGGCATACACTGAATGGCAAGTTCAGAACCAGGTCATACACCAAGCAAAGAAGATATTGAGGTCATCTTAAGCTAGATTGTATGGCTATTTAGTCATCTTTGCTCATGAAAATGGGGAAATTACAGTCCTGCTCTGATAATATACTCACTATTGTACTGTGATCAGAATAAATGTAGGTTCATGCCCAGAAATTGGTCAGAGCAGGGCTAATGGGATAGCATATGTTTACATACTTCGAACCAAATGAAGTACAAGAACAGGACAAGCCATTGCTATAACAGTGCCAGTGGACCTGTGGAAGAAAAAAAAATACCACCATGACTACTGCTCTTTGTTTTCTTTGACACCTCAGCATTCTTAATGAGCAATGACCAAGCAGGCTATGCATTCAATTAACATAAAAGCAAAGATTTTGACAAGTGGGGCTCTGATGGACAGGTGTCAAAATTCTGACAGGGTTCCAGAATAAGTCCATATCACTAGCTAATCACATTCTCTTTGCCTGAACTCATAATGAATGCTTAGTAGTGATCTTCTGTTTACTATGAGAGCTCATGAAGGCAGTATTATCATCCTACCTGATGGAGCCTCATGTGAAGACATTGTTTCAACCTCCCACCTCCTACAGGCTCCTACCATACATGTGGAAACATGCTCTCAGATGGTACCTCTTTATCAATGAAGGTGGAATGAATGAACCCCATCCAAATGGAACATTATATCTAATAACAGGATGTAATTGAGCCTAGAACTGGGCCATTGCTATTACTCTGCAAGAAGTCAAAAAAACAGGTTGAACCACCAAATTACACTGTCAGGAGGTGAAGAAATGGCCTTGGGATGAAAATGATGGCACATTCAACTAGAAATGCTGATGAAGTCCCACAAATTGGAAGTTGCCCAATCTTTATTTGCAGTATGCGCATTGTTATTGACATGTGTTCTTGGACTAAACATATCCTCAAAAATGAACCACTGCAATATGTACCACATTTAATCTTCTTTGTATCATTCTAGGCCTTTGAGCAGAACTGGCAACTATCAACTAACATTGGAGAGGTTATCCAGAGAGCTCTTGGCCTGTTATCACAAAGGCAAGGTCATTTTACTTGGCAAGCCCATTTCCAAAGTAACATATCCCCCAGATCATCTTCCACCCTTTGAGCATAATCTGCTGGTCTATTAAACCATGTGAACAGTCACAGCTATTGCAGTTGCTGAAGACTCCATGTGGCCCTTGGTTTCGAATAAGGTAAGTAATGATTTGTGCTCTTTCTTTCTGACAATTCATTGGCTGCCTTAGCCACATGATGGGACACTTGGGGAGATTGCCAATCACATCACAAAGGTGCTCAAGGCATGCACAATTGAGACACACAATGGTAAGCTTGCACTCCCGATTGCAAAGGCTACCTAACCTTCATCTATTTCTAGGACTTGTGATGTTGAAACTGAAAAGTGACTGTTCAACAGTGAGTACTGCCATTGTACTTGGACCAAGTGACTCATAACTTTTCAACTCATAACTTTTATCAGGATCACAATCCCAACACCCAGATGATCTTCCATGATTATGATCAAATAAAGGACATGCTAAGAAGTCGTAGGCATCAAAACGAGATAATGCACAAAGTCTCTAAGGACCTTCCGGGACCCGACTATAAAGAGATACCAATACCTAACTAATATCTTCATTGTTCCTTCTATCACGCAATTGATTTGCATTTATCTACTGTTGCAGCATCTCTGGCTTGACCTTTAAGGTTTATCATTAAGCTTGAGCAAGTAATTCTAGTTCTTTGGTCATTGGCTTCTTCATAATGTGCAGAGCGATTCCATCTTTCCTGGCACCTTCGTTTATGCATGAAAATTGCCATTGACATGCTTCCGGGGTCTGACTGTCAAGAAATACCAGTACATACCTAACTAATGCATTTATTTTATTTTGAATTTCGCGGCTCCAATCTAATGTCCTATTCTTTGGTATGTTTTTCGACTACATGTACCTTCAGGAAGCTGTGTGCCTAAAATTTGTTTCACACTTGACTGCCTCGGTTCTGCCAGTATTATTACCAGCAAGGCCACTAGTAGTATGGCACATCAATTGATCTGATTTGCTCGTTAGTTCACGCCTATCCATCCAGGAGCAAATGACTGAGAATATCCTACTAGACAGACTCAATGGCTATATTTTGACAGTCTGTAGAATGACCCGATGGGATTTAACAATCCTTCGCTTAAATTTGCCTGCTACGGAATATTCAACCCCCGCGGCGCCTCTCCTATTGAGCCCAATTGATCATCCCGACAGTAAATAATCCCATACAGCCCGTTGATAATCAAGACTCAGATTGCCGAAGCTGAGCGGGGCGCACTTACTAGTTAGAGATACCTGCAGCCCATGAGGGTAATCACCCCATGTCGCCGAGCATGAATATTAAACAGTTTATGTTACCACTACAAGAAATATTTTTGAAGTACACTTTATCATTTATTCAGTCCTTACTTAGATAGATCGACTTAAATAATAAGCACTAGCTAACGACGACGCGAAAAGCTGGCCAGTGATAGGATAGACATCGCGCTGAACTTAGCTTCGACAGTGAGAACCTCGTTACGGTGCTATGAGGTCGAGGGCCGCGAGAGCGTCCCAACTCGCGGGGTTGACGCCCATACCAAATTGACGAGACCTCAATCGCAACACTGCGACCTTCCCCAGAATCAATGCCGTCCACCATGTCTGGCTTAGATGACCCGCGGTCAACATGGATTAAGTCGGCACTATCCCAGTGGTAAATCTTGGTAGTCCTTTCCCCCTGCTTCAAATTTGCATGCAGACCGGGCTTATACTTTTTACCGACCAATGCTGCAGACGCCCATGTATTTGCTCGGTAGCAGACCTCCACCAACATCAATGAGCCATTGGGAAGGGGCCCATTATCTCCCACCAAATCCCGATACCAGCTTTCAGTTTGATGATTGATGTACAGTCGTATATCCTTCTGATAGTCTATATTGAAGAAATGTTTTTGCAATCCTTCCGGCGTGATTAATATGGCGCATCCAGGAGTTGGTAGTCTTCGAACTGGCTCAGACCTGAAACTATAGACACAATCCCTAGAAATCGAAGTCAGTTGACAGATGTCCAATAGCGAAAGGACTGACCCTTTCTCCTCCTCCCTACAGCGTTTAAATTCTTCTGACGTATGGTACTCCTTGTCCAACCGATTTATATCTGTGTACTGATCCCGTAATTCTCTCTTAAATGGCTGAAAGTAGGTAGGTGGGCTATAGTGCATTTGTCGATTCTTTTTCTTTGTCATGAAAATGTTGAACAGAGTTCGGAACCCTCCTTCGCGCGTAAAATAACCGACATCGCCTAATTGGACGTGATTTTTCTGCAACTTTTTGTCTAGACGCAAATTCGGAGATGTGTTCCAAAGCCGTATGACAGTCGTGTCTTTGGAGTACCAGTCGTTCGACCCTACATCTGCCAGCATGTATGCTCTGACATGCGTCGGAGTACCATGTGGCAAAGGCACGTCCTAGAGAGTGTTTCTAATTTGTCAATCCTTTGTCATATATGCGATCACACGATATTTTACCTTCAACACTACCGGAGTAGTATAGACGCGGCGTTCGGGATCTTTGATGAAAATGAGTTTCGGTGGATAGTGAAAAATAGTCGCTGTAAATACCATCAGCTTTCCAAGGTGGACAGTCAAATGAACGTTCAGATTCTGTGGGGGATGCTGGAGGTGTATCCAAGGAGTCACCCTCGAAGTTTAATACAGTTGGACTCATCGATTCGCTGACTTCCTATGAAATGTCAGTATAGTAAGACAGTGACCTAAAGTGTATACGTACGGAATTCCTGGGAGATGCACCGCCTTGATCGATTAAGAGTTCGCCGGATGCTTGAGGCCATATCTCTCTGCTTCGTCGTGGTCTACACGATTCTGCAGGTGGTGTTAGCATGACTGGGTATCAAATATGGGTTCTACAAATGTAGTACCGGATCCCGATCTCAAGTTGACGATGAGCTGCTTTCTGTTGTCGTTTACTATGACTCGCTGAACCCCTGCACTATCTTCGTTATCATCTGTCGGAGGTTGATAATCACTTCTGGATAGAGATGGTCTGTTTTGGCTGCACGAGGTTCGCATGGGCCCTCAATTTGTAAAACATTCAAGCAAATATCACAGTTTAGCTTACTTGGGATGAGAATCAGTTTCTAAAGTCGGGTAAAAAGGCAAGTCATGTCAGAAAAAGATGGAAATATAGAGAAAGCCGACTTCACCACTAGAGAGATGGTCTGCTTGGTGAGGCCCGTCAGCCTGATGCTCGAAGGACTGATATTGGGAGGGTGCGCCAAAGGTGCTTGAATGGTTCATTTGCTGGAGGACGAAGTTAGATAGTGAAAAATCTTATAAAAGAGGCGCGGCCTCTCGATATGCCACTTTCAAGCTGTCAACGCTTTGTGATTCTTCGCACAGAAGCGATCTATTTTTAGGCAGACCACAAAGTCGCGAACCACAAGCTATTCATTGTTCAAATGTTGACAGCCAGCAACGAACAAAATGTAGAGACGAATGGAGTAAATCACTTTTCATCATCTTACGATCAGATCTAAAGATTTGACAGGTGAAGCTTCAAGCTTGTGCAGTGGGAATCCGGTGATTCCCGCCAAAAATACACGACAGTGCTGAGGCTTGACCTAGAGCGCGCCTTGTCCTTCCACTCTTTGAACAGCCGGAAGCCATTCCGGGACTTTCAGCGTACTGGGAACAAAGAATATGGTAAGTCTGAGTGACCATTTTCAAATCAGTGCCGCTACTAACTGCAGGAGGTGGTGCAATCATAGGCTGATGCTGACGACAATGCACGAAGTGCTGAACATGAGCAAGATAGCGCGGATGAACATTCTGTGACTGCTTTATCTCAGCATGGCAAGTGTAGGGATAAGTCATTTTACTGTATATCTGATGCGTTGAGCAGGTTCTTTCACTACCAACCCCTACCGTTCTCTCCTATCAAATACCACATTTCCTCGGTGCCACCCAATTTACACCCCGAGGGGCGGAACGGAGTCGTTCGTACGTTCCATGTTTACCTTGGGTCATGGTTTTCCTATGTGGGAACCGAGCGGAAATTTGGCTCGTTCAGAAATTCACTTGAAGGAAGGAATCCGAATTGGCGATATGGGGCTTGTAACCAAAGAAGGCGGTTTCACTCTTTTTTTCAACATATTTCTCTCCAAGACGGATCCGTATCAGAGGCGATGCCCACCTGAACACGAACCCTTACTTCCGGCCATAGATCCATCAGAAGTAATCATTGATACGACCCAATTTCCTCGACCAAGCATCCTCACGAGTAACGGAATTCTCGTTTCACACCTTTCTGATTCCCCACTGTACGTTCTTGTATTCAAAATTACAACTCACTTCTAATTATGGGGACTAGTGATGTTACATTCACCATAAGAGCACGTGAAGGAGGGATCATTGTCTTGCCAGATGGTGCTTCACGCGAAAACCTTTCATCAACATCAGAAGAAATACACCCTCCCCTTTCGGCACTTTTGATACTTTCACAAGTGCTGAAAAGTGAGAAAGGGGAAAAGGACCTGGTCCTTTCAAGAATTACCTCGCGAATCCTTGCAAAACTATTAAAAGGGCAAAAGGACCGAAAAGCTTCAGTATATCATTAGCCACAAATGTACCACTCCTGCTCGCAAAAGCGATTGGAAATAGATACAATCAGTAATATATGAACCTTATTAAGCATTAATAGTGGTCTCGTTACTGTCCTCGGTCATATCCACGGCATCCTGAGCCTCAGCGTCGTCCTCGATCTCGAAATCAGACTCGACCACCTCAGCCTTTGCGGTAGCATCAGCTGGGGCAGCGTCATCGCCAGACGACGACCTCGACCGCTTTTTACCTTTCATGACAGCAAACGCATGCGCAGCTATCATGATTTCCTTCCACTGCTTGTCCGACAGCTTCTTAACAACCCGCTCAATGTCCCTCGTTGGCGTGGGTCCTTGAATCGTGTATGGTGGGATCGTATCGGGGGCTTTGGATGCATCGCGCATCTCGCTGTCACCCCAGTTGTCGCCGGAAAAGTCACTGAATGGGCGCGCCGGGCAAGTGTAACTGCCTGAGCTCCAACGCGCTATCGCCCTATATGCCTGAGAGGAATCAGACCTGAGAACTCACATGACAAGGAAGTCAACAAATCGAGCACTCACTGATTGGATAGCCATGATAAGCGCACCAGTGGGTCGCGTTTCCTCCTTGAGATGGGTTGGAAGAATGTTAATACGTCCAAGATGGTGGCCTAGAGCACAAGCTATGACGGGGTGGCAGAATATGTTCTGAAATGTGGAATAAGTGACAATAAAGAACAACTATCCAGTCACGGTTTTGACCACAGCAAGGCATTAGATTCCTTCAAAACTTTCTACGTAAATAAGTATGCAGATCACCACACTCACGAAATTGCATTTTAATTTGAAAAAGTTTCGTATTGATGCATAACCTACTACAGACTTAGAGTATACACATATGCCCTCGCATATCGTAGACGAGCTTCTATGAGATTTTCCTCTGCTCGTAAGAGAATTTTCCCTGCCAATTCCAGCTCCTCTTCTGCTTCAGCATGACTGAGACTTGGCTGGGAATCAATGCTATCCTCATCGTCTTCAGCCGCAGATGCTTGAGGCGACGACTCGGAGAAAGGCAGCCACTGTGAAACTGGAGTCCACTGGAGTCGCGGTGCGGGCCTCCCATCCGAAACCACAAAGCGCGAAGGAGCTGACAACACATCACGCGAGAGATTTGGAGTCCACATGGCCATGGGTTGACCTGCCGATGTTTTGAGGGCTGCGTACTTTGAGGAGGGTGTTGGCGTTGAGGGACGAGTTGGGAGGATAGTACATGGGTGGGTGAGGTAGATGGATCTTGACGAGCAGGGCTGGCACTTGCTGAAACCGCCTGGAAAAGTATGAAATTTCATAAATATCGAAGACCAATAAGACGCACAATCTTTTCATTTAAGTATTTGACTATGGCTTCTCCTCGGTGCACTGCCTCCTTCGCGTCCTGCCTGTCACACCACTGACTATCGAATGTCGACATTTGTGATTCATCTTGAACCTGATCTGTGAAGTGACCAGCAATGTATTGGGCCATGAACTCGGCTTCATCATACAAGGGGTGGGCTTCGAGATCCTTCAGTGTGCAAGGATTGTTGTCTGATTTGACTGACAGTTCACGGAGTCTCTTGGTGCGAAGTGTTGTAGACTCTAAAAGCTATAGGTTGCTAAGATGCTTGTAATGTCAATGAAAGCACAAAAACTCACCGCGTTTTTGGATACTTCAACTTCTTCCTCTTTGACAGTCTCAAGCGCGCTCTGGCCGTGAGCACGATCACGATGCACTGTTGCGTTGGCCATCTCGGGAGGTGTATTAAGTGCCAGTGCGGGTGGAGCCTGAGGACTGGCACTCCATATCTGATGGGCAAATACAGGTCAACATGAAATTTTCTCGAGCAAGGCATCTTTCCTCACCTGTAGGATAAGTTGAAATGCACACTAGATGAGTTCCAGGGAGAGGTAGGCAAGAGATCATGGAGGGAAAACCCAACGAAGATGAGCAAGTCAGAAGAATTGTACACGAGTGACGCATGGGAACGTCAGGCACTGGGTATAATCAACACTATTTTTGGACAATTTTCCAAGTTGTGCTGGCACAGTGGTAAGTCGCGATTATGTTTTTGGTATGTTCGCAGGTTCGATCCCCAGCTCGTCCCAATCACTCGACTTGGCAAGTATGCCTTTCAGACCATGAAAGCAGGTAAAGTATGAGAAGTGGATGTATCTGACTTCATTTGAATTTCATGGTTTGTTCAAAGTCGATAAAAGGGGGATAAAAGTGACTTGAAAGTATAAGTACTAAAAGTACATGGGCTGTATTTCTTCTGATGAACGTCCCGCCTTATGCCATACGTGCGGAAACACGCCCTAGCATGGTATCTTTTCATCAATAAGTCCGCATCGGACGACCCCATCCAAATGGCACCCTCTATCTTGTAACAGGATGCGATCGAGCCAAGACTTGGGCTATAGCAGCTACCCCTCAGGCAATAAAGAAGACTGGTCAGACTACGAAAATACGATATCAACAAGCAAATAAAGACCCTTGGGATGACAATCCCGCTATTGCAACCAAACGTGCTAGTGACCGAGATCCTAAGGTAGGGACTTGCCCTATTTTTATTCGTGGTATGCGCATCGCTATAGACACGGGCTCCTGGACTCAACACATCCTGAAAAATGAGCCGCCGCGACTTGTCCCACATTTTAATCTGCTTTCTGCCCCCACCTTAGGCATTCGAGCAAAAATATTGACCATCATTGAACGCTGGAGAGATTACCCTGAAGAATTTCGCCCTGTCCGTACACAGGTAAAAGGGGTTTTTTTTGCCTTTTGCACTCGGAGTAATCAAACCTATGCCTTTATAGATCCTCTTCCACCCTTTGAGTATCATTTGCCGTATTCTTCTTGATCAAGTCCATACTTTGATCTTCCAGTCTTGACGGTTTTACAAATCAATGCTACGCAGACACCTAATGCGGTCGTTGCGATTGCTGAGGACTCAATATGGCCTTCGATTCAGAATAAGGTATTCGCAGCCACTTTTTCTCTCTCTTTCTGATAACTCACCACTCAGCACTGAAGCCGCGTGATGGTACCCTTGATGAGACCGTCAGACATATAGTGGGATTGCTGGAGACATGTACTATTGACACACGAGACGGTAATGTCTTACCTTCCTGTCATCAGACAAGGTTATTTAAGGGGTCATATATATTCGCAGGACTTGTGACTTTGACACCGAAAGCAAATTCGTCATCCGTGAGCATTTTGGTCTCCTCAATTCCCGTCTTATATTTATTCTGAACAAGGGCCCCAATCACGATGCGCAATATGCTCCCTTGCATATCTTAGGTCGGATACAAGATATATTGAATGCCCGCCAACGACGCAAAGAAATCTTCCGTCAAGTCTGTAATGCGCTTCCCGGGCCCGATTATCAAGAGATACCCATACCCAATTAATGTACTGACTGACCTTTCCACTGGTTCCAAGGTACAAGGGACATGGAATAATTGACGCTTCTCGACCATTTATTAGCTCTAGTAAGGTTGTTAGATAAAAGGTTGCTCTGGATTATATATATATGATTCTAGTACAAGGGACGTGTGTGCAAGATGTGAAGGTGATCGAGGCATAGATCAACAAGGTAGGTAGGTAGGTAGGTTTTTGTTTACCGAGGAGGCCCCTATAAAGGAACGACCAGCCTGCAATATCAATGGAGACCTGTTGTCTCTAATTAGGCAGTAAGGAAACCTCTAAAGTGTTGGTTCCCATCAACCACACGGGAAATTTGGGAGACAAGCGCCATATGGTCCAAATCTCCTCTGGCACCCTCTCCGTGTGATAAATCACGGAAATTATTCAATACGTAAGACGTGCCAGAATTGTTGTTGTTAATCACTGTTGAATGAGGACCAGCGTAAGTGATAGAGCTGGAGACTGAATTTGCATTAGCATTTATCGTAGCCTTCTGGAATATTTGTTCTCCTTTTAGACGAGAGTCGTTTTTGGCGAATTTTTCAATGGCTTCCTGTATATTCATCGTAGATTGAAACTGGAAAGCGTCAATCCTACTTGTCTGGTAAAAGAAAATGAGGCTCACATTGAACATAACCATTGCAGAATCTAGTCGGCTGGTAAGTCGGGAGATGTCATCTGCATCGTTTTTAGTTTCGAGATAGCGTAGTAACGGATTTCGATCAGCGATCTTTTTGCATTGCTTCAAGATGAATTGCATGGTCCTAATATACTTTAAGTCCTTGCGTGATAGAAGAGAAATAAAAACAACGAACCCCACAAGCTCTTGTAGCTGGTCCCGAAGCTCTTTAGAGATCGGGTATCGCTCTTCCAAATTTCCGCCATTCTTTGCGACAAGATCTTCGCATTTGCGAAATGCACAATATACAATGCTACATGCACGGTAGGTGAGCTCCTTACATGAAGCAGTATTTTTCTTCTTCTCCTATTCATAAACTCTGTCAGGTAGCAAGAAGCGCACCGAAGTTGAAGATATCCGTACGTTGCACAACACTATCAATTCTTCTGCGACTCCTACAGCGTCTCTGACAAGAGGTACAGGGATAAACCCTGCCGCCGCCTTGAGCCCAACTAGAACAGTCCTCGTAAGCCCAAGCACTGTGTCCATTATTGTACATTCGATTTCGGGCTTGATGGGATGCGGGGGGATTGCGGAAGAAGGTGCCGAAGCATTTGCTGAAGAGGATTCCATGTATGAGAGCAAGTAGAGAGGTAGGTAGGTAGGTAACTGATGAGGTACCAATACAGAAATGGAGAAGGGAGAAACTGTCTTTAATCTGCAATGTTAGGAACGCATACGCCTCTAATATACTGAAATGCAAGGTGCATTTATTGCCTATAAAAGCAGGAATCTTATGTGAATGAGTGTATCCAAGCCAAGAACAACATCAGTTAAATGCAGGAATAAGAGACAATACGTAGAAAATTGCGGAATGGGTTATTCTCAGAAGTCCTGAAAAGATTGACTCCTTGTTAACAGGATCTGAACACAGGGTTGGCAAGGAAGGTCGGCATTGTTCTCCTGACAGTACCTTGTTCACAGTGGAATTTCTATAGACAGGAGACAACTGCCGTAAATTTATCCCAAGCCTTGAAAGTTGAAACATGGCGAAGCCCGATTTACGTACGGTATACAGTGCTCGAGTCAGCACTTGTTTCCTAGTCTGATGATGGCGGTCGATCGAGAGTCAACAGCGGTGAGATCTTTATCCCGTGCATGTGAATGAGGAACCACTCAGAAACATTCCGGCACACCGCAAAGAGAACGAAGGCCGATTGATAACGGAGATACACTTGATAAAGAGGACCAAGCGTATGGCATCGGAGGAATGCTATGCGCGAATTGTTCATGCTATTTCCTAGGAAAGGAGAGGGCCACAAACTGCTTGACAATCTTAAATTAACGGCTATTTGATGACCGAGCTAGACTTACACAAGGCTGGGTAAACAAAGCAACAGTAGGAATAAGACCATGCCGTAAATAGAGCGTGGTTGAAGAAGCAAAGGAAAGTGGCGCTCAGGATTTCATGTGAAGCCAGTGGTGTACGAAACCTCACACGAATCCTGCGATCGATCATCCCTTGTTCGTATCTGGAGAATTAGATTTAAGATCAGAGAGAGTCGAGAAAGCGATGAGAAATACAGGGCTTTCTGAAGACAGGGGTCAGCTGTTGGCGGGTTTCTAGATACCAAAGTTCATCAGTTATGCATATTAAAGACAGAAAAGATACTAATTTCCTCGAAGGTGAGCTGCTTCTCAGGCTGGTAATAGCCAGCAAGATGTGGGGCGTGTTGAGACTACGGAGTCGGTTTCCCCATCGTTTAGAAATGATTCCTAACACCTAACAGGCGAGGTCGAACGCTTTAAAATGTGGAAAGAATGAATTACATATTTATTACTATGAAAATTGGGCTACCTTGATGAATTTTGAGGTCAAAATCGCTGAATTTGAAAAATGTTGATGCCGCACCGTCAATTCTGCAAACAGTATTTAGCATTCTATTTTAGTCTGTGCCATTGCTGATGACGTTCGTTTGAGCGACAACCATGGTCTTCGTCGTCGAGAATGATGTTGGCGGGTGGGGAATGAGACGGTCGGATTATGTAACTTACATTTCCACAATTGATACGATACGCCCAGGCTCCTAAAACCAGCCTCTAGTATCGCTCACAAGAGCTTCACCTGAGAGCAGGATGCAGTGTTGCATCAGAGAAATACAAATATTTTGGCATACAAACAAATGTACAAACAAACCTAAGAGCTCAAGCTCGCGATATACACTGCTGGCAACAGGTTATTTAAGTTGACCAAAAATGATTAAGAAAATAAATTAAACATGTTTATGTTCTTGGTCTGCTTTTCCGTCACATAAAATCTATTTTCAACTCAACAATTGCTGGTACAGAAATTCTTTTGTCAAACACTTCATTTTTAGCATATTTATAGGCCTATTAAATGCAATACTTGTGCTAAATTTTTTTGATCAAAAATGGTGACAGAAAGGTAGAGTTCATTGTTTTATTGTTCTCGTTGTCAATTGTAGTATTTAAGACAAGTTTTGGTCCCTTTAAAATAAGTTAAAAATATTTTCAATTCAGTTTGGGTGCGAAACATTGTTCTTTTTGTTTATCCAGCAACAAAAATTCTTGCTAAATTTATCATTTATGAGACAACAAAAGAAATTGTGAATGTGAAATTTAACAAAAGCTTTTGTCTATACAAAAACATGACGTAAACTTTAGATTCTGTGGGGCTAAGAACTTTATAATACAGGTAGGATCTGTATTATATTTTTTCAGAATTAAAATATATCATTTTTAATAGATTCAACAACTCAAAAAACGGTCGAAAACATGTAAACATGCTTAATTTATTTTTTTAATCATTTTTAGTTTACTTAAATAACCTGTTGCCAGCAGTGATAGAGGCTGGCATTTTATAGATTCACGTGATTTGCGTGGGCAACCGTCAAGGTTTTGCTGCCGATATTGATGCTCCCATGCTCAAAGGCACGGAAAACATCATTGACTGCAGAGCGACAAGGGAGAGGCATTGTGGGCTGTTAATCCAATAATCCTTTCAAGTATTAAGTTCCTTCCCCCATATTTATGCAAATTAGGTGTGAGTTTTCTTTAATAATGTGTCTACCATTACTGGTTACCATAATTCTAGTGTGAATGAGCAGGAGAGCCATATTTTGCATACAATTAGGTGAACCCATTCACTTGCACTCATTACAATAACACCATGGGAAGGTTACCTTGCATGTTTCTCACTTATTCAAGCAGCATACTGTACTAAATTGGTCAATTCGACACCCCCTCCGACCTGTGACCGACCAAACCACTTTTTCATTTCATCAGATTACCAAACTTGGACATTTTTGATGGATTTGTAAGTGAATTTGGGCTCCGGAAGCCCGTTCCGGGCGATTTTTTGAGGATTTTGGCGTGACCGCTGCCAAATTTCGTCGTTTTAGGGAGGCCTGTGATGCGTGACCTGTCGAATTGACCGATTTAGTACAGTAATTGCTAATTATGCCAGTTGTATTTATCTTTAATGTTTGAACAAGCGGCATGGCTAAATCGACACGAGGAAAGGGGTTTACCTCCTAGTTGTAGTGGACAAGGGGGGAAATTCAACAGTTCCAAATTGGGCATGGTTCTGGTGACACGCAGGCATGTCACACTGTAAAAACAGCCTTGACATTGCACATGCAGATCACGTGAATGTATAAAATGCCAGCCTCTATATCGCGAGCTTGAGCCCTTAGCTTTGTTTGTACTAGGGTTGCCGAAGTTCAGTTCAGTTCAGTTCTTTGGCCAATTTTCCGAACTGAGAACTGAACTTCCCAGTTCAGTTCAGTTCTCAGTTCGAACCAGTTCGAACTGTTCTGAACTGGCAATGGCCAGAACATAAAATTTCTTTTCATCTGAGGCTTTGAAATAGTAGATATACTATAGATATGTCTATCTTCTATCATTGGACATTGCTATATGTACAAAACAGTATATTATTTACTGATTTTTCAAGCATTGGGTAGTGTCATGTAACTCATGTCCTCACACAATAAATAAAATCATTTTAAGAAATTATTTTATGTCATCTAGTGCTTGGGATTAGTGCTAAGAAGTTCTCTATACATTATGGGAATCTAATGGTAATTTTTTGATGCCAAAATAATCACTTTTGAAGGTCAAAATTTGATAATTTTAACCACACCCAACAAACAGTTCAGTTCAGTTCGAACTGACTGGCCATAGGCCGAACTGAGAACCAGAACTGCATCCGAACTGCAGTTCAGTTCAGCCAGTTCAGGTTTGAACTGTCAGTTCTGAACTGAACTTCGGCAACCCTAGTTTGTACATCAAAATATTTGACCGTGTTTGCTCTCTGATGAAACACACGCGTCCGCTCTCAGATGAAGCTCTTGCGAGTGATACTAGAGGCTGGTTTTAGGAGCCTGTGATACACCCGGTCTCCAGAACTTCAATGCCGCCCCGGGGGCCAGATGGGTCAAATTTGACCACCATTTGGCTCACTTTCTATAGGTGTGGGCCAAATACGATATAACTGAGTTTGAAAATATAATCATGTACAAATAAAGTAACTCGGCCAAATAATGTGGCTACTTCGACATGTTCTGGGGTGCGAAAGTCCGGAACCAGAGCATAAATCAGTGAGGTGAGCCTGACTCCCAAACATGGGGTAAATTTTAGAATATTTGACCTTTTCCTTAGCTCGGGAGGCCACTCAATGACCACCACTGTACAAGGAAACTCATTAGGTCAGCGCAGTCAGGTGATGAACTGGCCCTTTTGCATACATTCTTTCAAAGATTGGAAGGCATCTGGAGAGCTTGAAAAATAAGATAAAATTTTAAATCTGGGTAACATTTAAAGAGGATGGGGAGGGCAAGCGAAGTGCGCAAGAAAATAAATAATCCTGGTCATTTGAGGTAGATAAATCAAAAATCCACCCTGTTCTCCTCCCCACCCTGGAGTATTTGAAAGGCATCTATGCAATTCACAGTTCTTGGTGCATATGCATATTGAGAGGGCCGCGCGAAGCACGGTAGGAAAAAATAATGTGCTACTCGGATCTACCCAAATCAAGGACCAGATCAATTTCGTACCCAAATGCGCGAAGCGCGCCTCGAAAAAATGGACTGCTTTCGGCCCCTGCAGATTTCATCAAATCACGGCATGCTAGATGACCTTCACCTATATAGACACTGCGTGATTTATTTATTTCTTCCCTCCCTTCTTCGATTTAATTAATTTAATTTAATTTAATATTAGGCAGGCCCACACCTATAGAAAGTGAGCCCACCATTTCTCGAGCATAACGCAGGTCCGTTGTGATATAAGTTATCTTCACGTTCTGTTCCAACCAACAAGACACACAACGATATGTGAAGGTTGTTTTGAGGTGATTCAAGTTCGTCAAGTTCGTTCATTTTCAATTTGAAATGATATGTAGCGATAACACCGACGGGTCTTCTGAACAGCGGACGCTGAGAACATCTGTTGGACGGTCCCTTACATCCGAGACGGCGATCCTATATACTTAAGCAAATGTACAGGAATTATGCCTCCTTCTTCTATGGTCGTTCTTTTTGTTCTTTAATGTAATGCTTAGATTTCCTGTTTAGTCGGAGTAGAGCGAGGTGTGTTGCCACATTATTTCGATGTTGTATAGGAAAGACCAAGCATCTGTGCCCATCCTTACGATATATAGAAGTCTGCCGGTCGTTTATATCAAGAATTTGTACAAAACCTGAAGGCGTAATGCGCATATGCAGGTATTGGGTACGTAGGACTGAGGTTGATGAATACTTAGACGAAAGTGTGCACAGGTGGATATATAGATAACAAGAGCAACGAATATCATGATAGACCAATAATCCTATTAGAATCCTATTAATCAAAAATCAAAATAACTTAGCATGTTTATAAACCGGGACGCTCTTCACCCACTGAACAGGTCTTTTTTGAGATGTAGACCAAGGGAAAGGTATATTCCTTTTGAAAAGTTTAAACAGCCATGATTTTTCCTGAGGCTAAGTCGAACGGTGAGAAGGTGCATAAGAACCTCTAGATAAGTACTTACTTGCTCTAATTCATCTGTTACTTTTGGTTGCAAGGTGATAACTCCTGCAATTCAAATGGCTTATGCAGTATAAATGGGGATGCATAATAAGCATGCTCACCATTATTGCTGACAACCTTATTGAAGCGCAGAATTTTCGTGGTCAGCTCATTCATTTCAAGCATTGTGCACGATCCCTAATGAAGAAAGAGTTATCACCGCAAGCGGAGTTGTTAAAAATAACCCACATTAGTAACCAGAGAACACCATACATCGTCGTTAACCAACACCAGCTCAGCATCTGGATACTGAAAGTCAAGGTGAGCAATCTTAATATGTAGAACTGTTAACCTGTCAGCTACGTACCTCGGCCAAAAGAGGCTGCGAAATGACGTAGTTTGGATGGAATAAATGCTGGAATGGATAGATTATTCACGAATGGTTGAATATAATAATAGACCCTTTTATACCTGATTGGCACCTTTAACAACGCCGACCGCTCGTTTCTCTGAGAGTCGAAGACGTAAAAAGACCAAAACAGTGTGTAGTCTAGTCTGTAAACTGGAAGGCGTACTCAAGATAAAAGAATAATGCCGCTTGGCTTCTTCCATGTAGGGTAGAGTATTTTGCCAAGATTGCTGTGTAAGAGAAATCCTCAGACCTCGCAAGAAAACGCACTGGTTTTCTTCCTTATAATGGTCGTGTATCTTTCTACTAGGAGCGAAGAAATCAGTTTCAGCCGTTCCAGGATCAATCCATGGAGGTCGGTACTCTGGTTTCCACTTGTATCGAAGGTCGAGCTTATCCTCTGTGTTGCCCGAGCGATAAGGAAAAGAAGCGATAGCCCAGTCACGAGCCTTATCGTACCCCGTAACGAGAAAGAGACAGCCATTTGGATGTGTCGTGTAGCTGTAGTGATTGATGTACTGGTACCAGTGGGGCCCATTTTTCCTCACATACTCGTGGAACCGGTCTGTTGACACAAGGTCTTCTCGTGACGCGCCAGCAGGCAGAATGAGGATGCCTCCTTCCGGCTCCGTAGAGGTGAATGAGATGTCGCTGAAAATTCAAAGAGATATTAGTCATAGAATGAGATGTAATGAAATGACCTTACAGAGGATTTTCCGAATGCCTTTTAATAACAACCCCCTTACTTGCGACGATATGGCCAGGCTTGAAGTACTGCTGCTTGTATACGACTTCGTCAGCACAAAGAGGCGGTTCAATTGGTTGGAACTCTCGAGGAACAAAGCCTCTATGGATTGGGTGATCTCGAGGTAGAAATACATTGAAATAGCATCGAAAGAACCCATCGTTATCGATGACGCCCACGTCACCGATATTCACCCCTTTAGTCAAATATTCGACAGGCATTGCCAGATTTCCTGACGGTTTCCACATTGGAAAGCCATGACCTGCCAAGAGCAATGAACGACAGTACGACTCCTCGTGGCCATTTCTTCGTTGAAGGGTAACGATGCGAGGATAACTTGGGAATCGGAAGGGTCTTCTTATGGCGCGCTGAGGACGACTTGATGGTGTCAAAGGGTATGAATCACCATGACTTGAAGGATGGAAAGCAAGTGAGGGAGATGCAGCTTCTTCGACAGGAGTTTGTAGCATCATCGGAATTGTAAAATCGCGAAGTTTGGCACAGTCGAAAGCTTGTCGGATACTGGGTCGGTTGCGGCTGGTGATGAGGAACCTCAGGGGAAGTTTCAGATTTATGGATTCCGCAATACAATCCAGTATGATCTGCTGGGCATCATCTGTATCGTCGCATTCGTCCAATCTGTCAATAACGACAACGTGAAACGTGGGGGATGCGATATCCTTCATTGGCCGTACAATGAAAGCATGAAATTTCTCGGTCAGGGATGTAGACGAATGATTCTGTTCGTCGCACATGGCATGGTTCAAGGATTTCCTTAGACCGGGTATATTCATCGCTAGTTGATACGCAATGGTAGGAAATAGTTGAATGCCTGCTGCACGTCCTTGTAACCCTTGCTGGAAAGAAAAGCTACCTCCGAACGATTCTGAAGCCCGAGAAGAATCGATCGCAGCTTGTGCAATAGACGTTCCTTCGGAGACGGATTCGCCATGCACCCAAAGAATTTGACCTGTTTCACGTGGGTCACTGATCCACGATGAAATATGCTGAAGGACTTCTGCTGGCAAACTTTCATGCGGCAACCGTAAGTTGTGAGAAACTTGCATGGCGTCATAAGAGACACCTTTCTCTGAGTTAAGAAGACCTGTGGATCTATTTATCCTATCACATTGAAGGCTGAAGACCATCGAGTCAATCTCACCTTCGTTGTCGAGCAAATCGGAGTCCATCAATGACACTTCGTGTTGGTCTGAACGTTGCAGATGTGGGGTTCGTACAAGGCAGCAGTAGATGACTGGCACTGTCACCTGGTGTGACGTTCTGCTCCCCCAAGAACGAGTGGCTAAATTTGGAATTGAACTGAGCACTATTCTTGGCTTGGGATGAATACTTTGTAATAAGGTCTGTTTCAAGAGACTACAGCTTTCGTTTGGAGACCACGTCAGTACAAGGTTCCTCCGGCATTCTTTAAGAAATAACCAAATTCTGGGGCTAAAACTAGCGACGGCTTGCGACTGCCGAACTGAACTTCGAGATTAGTGAAAAGCAAATAGAACGGTACTCCTCCTAGTTATAATCATTTTATATACATGCTGCTACTATACAATGTACTGCTGATTTCCAAGACTTCGAAATTCAAGTATCTTATACCAGTAAAAGTTTGTAATCGCTGTGGTTTCCGTCGTCTGTGTAACGAAATGGTAAGAAAATTATTTAAAAGAAGAATAAAAACATAGTACTCATTGCAGGTGGCAGCTGGTTTACGCTAGTACCTTTCCCCTCATTAGAATTTCGGTCACCTTTGCTCCCCTTCAAGAACCTAGGAGAAATTCTTGACCAGAGGGATCCTTCTGATCCTACGGGAGAGGAAGTATTATCCGCAGAGGAATCTGGGTGGGTGTTTCCATGGCTCGGAGGCGCAGATAATTTTGCACCTTCCGAGGAAGCTTTCGAGTTGAAATGCTTACTCCATGTCAAATCATCCAGCGAAAGAGAATATACTTTCATTCCAACACAATGAGCTGTCGGAGGTTGTGGTTGCGATCCGGAACGAAAGGTCCCGATATCTGTCCTCCACGAATTTTCCGGGTGTTTCCAGCCGTACTTAAAGGTATCGTTTGGGCTTTCCTGACTAAAAACAATAGATAGGGGCTCCTTTGGAGGGTTCTTCATCGAAAGCGCTGCAATGCCCCACGCCTTCGCAAGATAGGCCTCTACGACGAGGAGCAAGGAGCCGTTTCCAATTTTCGGATATTTCCTTCTGGCATGTTCATACCAAGAAGGCGAATATTGCAGAAAATGTTCCTTTACAGCAGGTTCTTCAAAGAATTCATCAGAGAGGACTGACTTCTTGGCGCCATGTGGTAAAACGAGGACACCTTCATTGCATGCTCCCTTCTTCGTCTTGAAATGGTATGCGCTGAACAAAAATGAACAAATAAATGGCCACGGAGGATTCTGATAGTCAAGAATACTAACTCGACATTACTTTTCCCCTCTTCCGATGTTAAGCGTATTATTTTGTCACTGAAAAAGCACTTCCTTCCTTGAACGTCGGAATCCTTCTTAAGCTGTTGAGGTAAGGTGCCTATTTCAAGGTGCCTGTAGTAAAAATCCGGTGGAGGATTAACTCCGTCATCCACGTTGTCTTTGAAAGAGCGGAGAATATTGAAGAGTACGTGGACGTGTCCAGAGTCACCGATGTAAACGAGATCGCCTACTTCAATTCCTCGCTGTCGGCCATTGCTGCCGCTCAAGAGAGGTTGCGCATGCCAAAGAGGAATTGCCTTATCGCTGCCATCGAAGAGTCGTAAGTTCATATATGCGGGTATATGGCTCTCTATACCGCGCTTTAGGAGGTTCTGGAAAATACTTGTTAGGAAATGCCCTTGACTCCATTCATAGTAACATTCTTGCCTGAAACCCGCCCTTGACGACGAAGTTTGTAAGAGAAGGATAACCTACAATGTCACGCAAATTAGCATGGGTAAAGTAGTATACAATCTAAGCATGGTGAACTACCTAGTGGTGTCATCGGGGAGTTCGGCTCTGTAATTGTGGGACGGTGTGGAAAGCCAGAGACCTATTAACCCGAAACTAATTAAAATAGGTTTGAGAATGTAATATGGAGGAGCTGACTGCTGAAGGAGGAGCTGAAATGGCTATGCGGGCATTACTCTTGAATGACATAGGTCAAATACATTCAGTGAATCTCACCTTGCTTTGCTCAGAAACTGGTATGCGGGGTAAAGTCTCTGGAAAGTTGATCAAAAAAACCCCTTATTTGGAGGAACAGATATATGACTTACTCGACACTTCGATAGCACCTAGGGTCCCCTTCACTCTTTCGGAAGGGTTTGCATTATCGAGGTGACTATTGGAGCGGACATGAGGAACATGTGTTGCCATATTGCCAGCAATAACGTTTATAGTCGTGTCCTGAATTGATACATGAGAAGCACCTGGAAAAGGTGCGCGCCGTCTCCGGAGTGTCAGCATACTAGACGCTAGAAGATAGTCGACAATCCTCTCACACGCTACAGAAGGATTTGGAACATTTGATTTGAAGATTGGGTGGCGTAGGCAGTCAAATCATCAGATCGGCCCCACTGGTGACCTCGAGCACTTTCTGTCTGAGACGTAGAAGGTAAACGACCTAAATGAGAGGTCGATAAATAATTTATGCAAGGTTAATTAGGATATATATATCACTAGAAGTTGTTGCCATAGGCTGAACAACTTCACTGTTCGATCGTCTGCTGTGTTTCCCGCCGCCTGTCGAGCCATGAGTAGGAGGTCGTATATAGTCATAATTTCTTGGGTGGAATCTTCATTAAGACGGATAATAAGATCGCACAACCAATAGTGATGTAGCATATAGCAGAAGACTCACAGGGTTCAGCGTTTGATTGATGATAACTTGATGGGCTTTGTTCATTTACGTCATCAGCCGACATGGGCACCAATTCTTGAAAAGAACGTTAACAAATTGCCGAAACGATGACAAAAAAAACATTGCTCACTATAATACTCGACTGTGTGATTCCTGTCGCTTCCTTCGGTCCTGGAAGTTGACGAAGATGACACTCGGGATACCGGAGCAGGGGCCCTTGTGTTCCAATTCCTGTTAAGAGATGATATAATGCATACAAATTGACAACTTACTGGGATTGGGCGTAGACGATTCTGATGTTGACCTCTGTCGGAAGTAAATAGAATGAGAAAAAAAGCGTATTGCAAAACGTAGGACATACATAAACCTGTGCGGCATTCCGAGGCACGGTTGTATTGTTTGCTTAAGTGAACGAAATTAGTTGCCAAAAGAATATGAAAAGAAGAGATAATTACCAGGGGTTGGATAAAGGTTGTTAGCGACGGCAACACGAGTCGCGATGTTTGCAGCAGCTGGGTTCTGCCGCGGATCCTGCAGGGGCGAGTTATAGCCAACAGGAATGGGCTGAACTTGAGGGAACTGGTATGGGTCCTGGAAGGGGGTCGAGTTAAAGCCAACGGTACCGGGAGCTGACCGAAGTTGATTAGGGTACGAAGAAGGAGGTACAGGGTTGTTCGATGTGGATGCCGTCCGTTGTTGCATAGGGCCCGGAATGTGACGAGAAGAATCGCTAGGAGGATGTCGCGCATCCCAACGACCAAGCGCTAGTTCCCCACTCCTGTCATCCTCGTAATCTTCAGCATCAGGCACAGGAGGCCGCGCCAAAGGGATCTTCCTATGTGTTTCTTGACTGTAAGTACTGATTAGCGCACCCAAATAATTGATGATCGCACCTCATGCTACTGCTAGGCCCAGCCACCGGTGCAGGCCGTCGCGACGTCCGATCTGATGGAGATCGAGGTGACTTTGCAGAGTCTGAGCGAGGGACGTTGGATGAAGACATGGAAGTCCAAGATAAACAAGTACCAGTCGTCCTTCCCACCAATTATACAGACGCCGTATGACTGGAAGCGTGTAGAACACGAGGACTCAAAGACATCGACACGTTTCGGACCTTTGTGTGCAGTTGATCATAGAGGCATTGGCAAAGGCGCCTATTTTCCGTACTATTTGGCCAAAATGAAATCGAAAACACGTCACTTCTGGAGAGAAAAGTAGATTAAGCAAGGATTATCAGCGACTTTCTCTAAAAAGAATGAATTTGGACCAAGACTTACCTGCAATAGAGACATTGCGTGCAAGAATATCTACTTTGTGTGTGTGTCCTGATTGAAAGCCTAAGGGGCGTGCCGGTAGGTGTCAGCGAAAGGCAGGTCGAGTCGGGATCCCGGTAAGATAGGATTGATTTGAAAAGACACCGCGAGGACGTTGAAACAATTACAGCTTGGTCCTTTTAAAAAAATGTGAACTCAGCGAATATCGCCTTGAGAAAAAGCGTCGGAGTTTTTTTTGTGTAGCATTGGAACCTGTCAAAATAAGTCCTTTCTTGACGTTATTTCCCGCCATAAAGACCGTGTTGGAATTTGAAGAAGTCGGCAGCATAAATGAAAGCTAGAGAGTAGCAGAGTCTTAGGGAAGAAACCTAATGCAAACATGCGCGTAAGGAAGCGTGTTAGTATACCTAAATGTTAAAAGAATTATTTTTACACCATACGTGAAGTTCGCTGTTGGTCGACCTAATGGGAGATTTTGCCGGAAAATGACTTGATGAAGTAACAAAGTTTTCTCGGTTCCTGGAAGAGAGCGCTGCAAGTCTTCAAGCTCGAGCTTGAAAGATGTAGGTGGAAGCAACAGGCCAACCTTTAGCCGATGCCAGGATTTGCCGAGCCTTCAAGATAAGATAAGATCTCCTATGGACGTCATTTGGATGCCATCACCCTCGTTTTGCAAGCGTAACTAGCTGTAGAGCCTAACACTGCTGGCAGGGGACTTTTTTAGCTACGGTAAAATATTAGTAAAATAATAGCTTGCTTGTTTTAGTTTTAGACGAATTTACCTGCCAAGTAAAAGAAAAATATGACCCATGGTGAAAGATTCACTACGTTTTACCTGTTACAAAAATTTTACAGTAAGTTAATTGTTTTGTTTCTATGGTATTTCAGCTTGAATACAATTACACCTAAAGATAACAATTATCAGAAATCTAAACGTCGAGAAAATACTCCGAAAACAATAAGTTTTCCATATTGGGAAATACATTGTACAGATATAAGTTTTTTTGTCGGTAAAATAATTCAATTCGCACTAATTAATTAATTTTACCGTCAAAAAGACTTATATCTGTACAATTTGTATTACAATGCATTTCCCAATAGGGAAAACTTATTGTTTTCGGAGTATTTTCTCGACGTTTAGATTTCTGATAATTGTTATCTTTAGGTGTAATTGTATTCAAGCTGAAATACCATAGAAACAAAACAATTAACTTACTGTAAAATTTTTGTAACAGGTAAAACGTAGTGAATCTTTCACCATGGGTCATATTTTTCTTTTACTTGGCAGGTAAATTCGTCTAAAACTAAAACAAGCAAGCTATTATTTTACTAATATTTTACCGTAGCTAAAAAAGTCCCCTGCCAGCAGTGTAACCTGATTCATTCGCCAAAAATTTCTGTCGAAATGACCACCCACTTGTCAGTGCGCTCAGTACCCACAGCCATCAAGGCCACACTGAACTTCCACTAGTAATTATGCAGTGCAAGTCCAACAACAAACGATACGACTGAGCCCATACTCCATACTCAGGAGAGCGGTAATCATACCGGAAACAAATAACATGGGGGGTACATCCTCAATGGAAATCTTGTGAGGAAATGGTATAACAACATCAAGTCCCCAAGATGAACTCCGGCTGAAAATAAGGAGAGATGTCTATGATACAGCTGGAGATACCAAACTTGAAGCCTACACCTTAAACCATATGCTGTTCTGTCCATCAGCCACAACCTAGGTTGCAGGGAAGTAATGACGATGAAATACGACAGCTTTGACTTGGAGCATACATAAAGACAACATCGTTTGAATTATTCTAGAAGACATAGCTTTTTGCCCGAACCATCGCACTAGGTTGAGCAATGGGGAGGAGGCAGAGCACGGAGTTGGTATGTATAATAGAGTATTTGTTTCGTTGGCGAAAAGAGAGGCAAGGTAAGGTGAGTTTGGTAATGTCATATTCAAAATATCTACTTGGATTGAACGAAGCCTTTTCCTTTGTAGCCTTCCGACGAGATACCTGTAGAGAAGTGGAAAGAAAGCATGTCAGCAATTGGTTTATGAAAATTAGACATCAAAGAAAAAGATGAGCAGGCATGGTACAAGTTGGATCATGGATGCGGAGTGAGCAGCTGACCGCGTCCGAGTCTCGACTTCCGACCAAAGCCGAGTACACAAGCCTAAAAAGTAAAGCAACAGAAACGTACCAGTCATAGGTTCGATCTTCGCCTCGAGAGCGCGCTCGTTCGAAGCTTCTTGCCATTCCCGGGTCATCGTCTTGGGAGGAGCAGGAGCTAAAAAGAAAAAAGAAAAGAAACAATAATCCCGTCAGTATCACATTCGGGGTGGTAATACATATATAGTAACGTACAAATTGACTTGATGCCGAGGTAAATGGCACCGGCGACACCGACGAGAGCAGCAGTGATGGCGAAGATCTTGAGGTTGTCTCCGGGTTGGCTAACGGGGGTTCTAGGACCATGAGGACCGAACGCCACGTAGTACGCTGCACAGAAACACCATCAGGACCCATTCCTACAAATACTCTAACGAGATAGAATTCAAGGAAAAAAAATACGCTGCAGAGAAACACCAAGACCGACGAAAAAAGAACAAGTGAAAAGATAACAACGCTACATACCAGCCTTTTTCTCCTCCAACGAAAGCTCCTTCCAGTCCTTCTGTTGAATAGTCTCAAGCTGCTCATGCACAGTCTGCTTCTCCTCCGGGGTCAGCTTTCCCCATAGAGCCTCGATGTTGCTCAGCGGAACGGGGGCGGCAGTCGCGCTGGTGCTGGACGAGACGACTTCTACCGGGTTCGCGGTGGCAGTCGCGAGGCACCGACGGGTGAGCGCAGCGGAGGTGGTGGACCTAAGAGGAGTGGCAGCAGAGCGCGCCAGGCGAAGAGCTTGCATGGTCTTCTGTTTTATGGATTTATTTTAGAAGGGAGGAAGGAGGAAAAGGTAAATAAAAGTCTACGAAAGGTGAGCAGGGGAAGGAGGAATGTTTGTTTGGCGGTGAGAAAAAGTCTCATTCCGTAATCGGATCGAGCCGGGTTTGCCCTATCAGCGGCCATTTCGCCTCTGACGTGAGCCAATATTGCACCTATCACGATCTCGACAATTCTAGTTGAGGCTAGGGGCGCCTAGGGAACGTCATGGGTGACGAAACATGCGTGTATTTGTTTCGTGTCTTTTGGGCGGAATGACTAGAGGTAACAAGGCAGTGCGGTGCATACGTAGGTAAGAAGAGAGCATGGTGCAAGACAGAGGAGTGACGGCGACGAAAAAGAAAGAGCGAGCGAAATTGCGATGAAGAACGAGTCGTTATAAGCAACAAACAGATGATGAGCATGTATGAGAAGAATCATGATACAGACAGAAGCAGGTCAAAAAATTACGACGAACAAACTCCCCCCCTTTCTCTCTCCCGTCGCTCTCAATCTGCGAGCTTAGGCAGCACTCTCAACTCCAGGGCAGTCGCGGGAGATGTGGCCTTCAGAGCCGCAAGTGTAGCAAGCGCGCTTTTGGGGTTGAGGGCAGTCCCTGCTAATGTGACCCTACGAACATGAAACATAGATGTCAGAACCACGTCATGGATTACAACCAGAGAATCAACGTACGGTGCCAGAGCAGTTGTAGCATTTTGAACCTTGGACACAGTCGCGAGACAAGTGGCCTACGCCTCCGCAGGAATAGCTGCATGGTGATCAAGAGAATCTTCATCAGCAATCAATGAGCACAACGTTATCAACAACAGGGCTCACCAAGTCTTCTGCGATCCACCGCTGAACGCGTTGTATGATCCAGAGTTTCCAGAGCCAGCTTCAGGGCATGCACGAGCGATGTGGCCGACCTTGCCGCACTTGTAGCACTCGGTGTTGGAAGACCTGCTGTTGCTGTAGTCTCCGCCACCGGACGCAGTGCTCTCGGGGCAATCACGGCTCTGCAAAAAGAAAAGAGTTTAGCCAGTGCAGGATTGACGTTGAAGAGGGAGAAATATAGCATGAAAACGAAAAAAAAACTTACAATGTGTCCTTCTTGACCACACTTGTAGCAAGATTTCGCTTTGGCAGGAGCACTGCAGTCGCGGGAGACATGTCCTTCCGCACCACCTACAAAACACAAGAGAGGAGCCATCAACACCAAGAAACTGCCAAAGAGAAGAATAAACAATACATACAGTTATAGCTAAGAAACGATGCAAAGAAAAAAAAAGAATTAGTATTAGCTCAGGCTCAAGCAAAAGGCGCAACGTAATGAGTAAACATATGTCAATGTTTAGCACTCAGAATAGTCGTGGTCGACAATCGCAGACTTCACGTCAATGACGACAGCAGCGACAACGTTCAAGGACACACTATGCAGACAAAATCGAATTTGAATTACCAGGTAGGGGTTCCAGCCTTGGGGCAGTTTGCAGCTTGATGGCCGACTGTGGAAGAGGTAAGAAACCAGACAAGGACGGGAAGGCAGAGACGGGGGTGGAAAGAATATAGAGGAGAGGGGTGGGCAAGGGTTGTCTATAATCTACAACGATGTAGAGGGCGGACAGGCAAGGGCGACGCATGCGCAGGCAGGGGAGGTGCGAGGAAGAAAATAGATATATTTTGACGAGATGGCGTGTGCAAACTATGTTCCGACATGACGAGCATATCGTTCGACGTTAAGGAACCTAGAAGCTCTCGTGGAGAATCCAAAAGGGGAGTGTTGAAGGGATGGGAATGTGATAAAGATGGAAGGAAACGGAAAGAAGACACCCCAAAATACGCAGCCACACCCACGCACAGAATGGAAGACAAAGGAGGGGAGGTAAGAAAGAGAGGGTGGAGGAGTGTGGGATGAGAAAGGCCAAAGCAAAGGACCCATGACGCCGCCATCGTCAACAGGTTGTAAGAATAAAAAAAGAAGGTGCAGCAAAACAGCCAGACAAGGCCAGGAGCGATAAGTTAGAAGGGTGTTGAACCTCCTATGTGTCCTGAGGCCTGAAGCTTGCATTGCGACCGAGGCTTCGAGGAAAAGGGAGGTGAAACAAAAAGGCAAAATTTTCTCGAGGCCGTGAAAAAAGAATGGGGAGGAGGGAAGAACATCAACGACAACAACGACAACACGCACAACCACCGCAATTGAAGCAACCACGAGCGCCAGACATTTTTCTTGGTCTTGAATATGAATTTGAATATGAGTCTTGGTAGTAAGTCTAACGGACGATGAGATCTGTAAGCGAGGGAAAAAAATCAGTAAAAAAATTCAAACTCTTTTGATCGATGTAAAGTTTGAGAATCGAGCGGCAGAGGTCGAGGTAGGACGCAATAGGTGCAATGAAAATGCGCGAGTAGCAATAGTCCAAGCGCCCATGAAAAGACGTGGACGAACAAGAAAAAGAGAGGTTTCAGATTCCCCCCAGAAAAAGCATAACCTTTTTGCCGTCCCTGAGGACCTCCGCCACCACGGCAACACAAAACCAAGCAAAAAAAAAATTGTCACAAAGAGACGTACTTTCTTCCTTCTTCACGATCAGGAGAGAGAAACTAAAGTTGACTATGAAGAGCAACCGCAAAAGATGGGGTGTGTTGATGGTGGTAGTCACGAAGAAAAGAACAGAGAGGCCGTGCTTTAAAGGCCGAAAAAATTAGGGTTGTTATCTGACTTATCAATTCAGCCCTGCAATTACGTAAGTAAATGAGGCTAATTAATCAATTGATCGCGCAGCAGAAACTCCACCTGTGGCTCGGTCTCTGTGCTTTTGCTCACTATATTATTGGCTGTCGGCAGGTTTTAGAAATCGATTGCCTCGGGTTAGCGAAATGACTCGGACGGAACCCATTTGTCGTTCTCACAGGACAATGGTGCTTCTTCAAAATTGACATATAATTCGGGCTTTTAGGCCCAATTAGATCTTAACCCGAGCACGAGCATTCCACGAGCACGAACATAAAGCTCAGCCAGGCAGGTGAGGCTTCGAGTCATGAAAGTGGTGCTGATAGGTGATGTAAGGAGGTAATGAATGTCATACAATGAATTGAATTTGGCAGGGGAAAAGACAGAAGAACAATACAAAGTTCAGGAAGGAACAGCGCCCGCATCATGACAAGACGGAAATTACTTGGCTGTCTTCTTGCCCTCCGTCTTCCCAGAACTTGGCTCACCGTTCTCCTCCTTAGCAGCGTCCTTTCCCTTACTTTCCTTCTCCTTGGTGTGCTCCTTCTCTCTCTTCTCCTCCTCCTCCATCTCCGCTCGCCCGATCGTCGCCTTGTTATCCACCAGCGCGTGAAGGGCGATGACGGCTCTCAGCAGACTGCTCAGATACACCACCAGCATCGAGTCGTTCGTGCTCGCCGCAAAGCTCTGCGTTGTGGCAGGGTCCGACAGGTCCGGTAGCAGGTTCAGCACGTCTTGAAGATGGTAGACGATCTGGTGGTTCACGGGCATCGTGCCCGCTGCTACTTCTACCAGGTATTTTTGGACATCGGACAGGCGGGATTGCAGACCACGTAATGAAGAGAGCTGTTCGCTTACTCGCGTGGCGAGGGTGGTAGTAGTTGAGTCTTTGATGTCGCGCAGGAGGTGCTCGACACCAATCTCTTCTGCTTCTTCTGCCTCAATGGCGGAAGGGACGTGTAGAAACGTTTTCCGTGTTTCTGTGCCGTCCTAGCGAGTTCATGACAATCAGTATGCCAAGTCTGAAAACAAGACACGGGCTGCCTACATCTTTAATTTCTTCCACGGCGAAATAAGCATCAGTGGGCATTCCGACTGCTTGTTCCCGTACATCGACAATGACCATGACAGGTCGCGCAATAAAACGTTTGAAAAGGTCGTTAATCTCCTGATCTGAGGCGCGCAGTTTTGGCCCAGTGTGATACCATCCAATTAACCGTTCTCGAGCTGTTGAGAGAAGGAATTCAAGTCAGCTCACTGAGGCAACTGCGAAAGGAACAAGCAAAGAAGGATCGTTTTCGGAGGACCCAAAACCTCAAGGGATGCAATGGAGAGTATCTGGCGGACATTCGAAACATCAAGCTCACCATTAACCTTCTTGAACATCTCATACATCCCCTCGATATAATTATGGTCCAAAAACCACGTCTTGCTATCCTTCTCATCTTCCTCGAATGGAATACCAAAAGAATTCGCTACATTGATCGTCTTTCCATTATCTTGCCCTAGAAGCACCCCCACGACTCGCTTTTGTGTATTCCGAGATACAGAACGGGCGTGGTGGTCTGTCACTGATAATAGCACCAAAGGATGAACGACTGCCCAGAGAAAAGAGTATCAAGATATGAGATGGTGGCTTCCTGAAGGGTTCTGAAAGGACATACTGACTGTCGTTCCCGCTAGGGCTGTTAACTGCGAAAATCAAAGGAATACACAAAGGTCCGTTAGCAAAAAGCAACTTAGTAGAAAAATACAATACTGCACCTGTTCTGTCGTTGTTGCGACCATAATTTCACGATATATACCCTTCTATATAGTATCTCCCAGGGGGGTATTATGAGAGAATTTGTAAAGAACTTGAAGAGAAATTTGAAGGAAAGATGAGGAGATGAGCAGCCTTGCAATGAACCAGAGTGACGCGTTGCAGCGACGCGTACGTTGTTTGTACTTGATGTCCATAAGCCCCTCGTCCCTAATCTTATCTCCGCCCTTTTGCTTCCGCCCACGTCTTGCAACGACCTACAGCCCCTTCGCAGGAAAAATAGCACAAGATCTGACAACTATTTCAAAGGCGCATTTAACGTGGACTGATGAGCGACAAAAACTTGTGTAATAGTTGCTTGCGAATCGCGATACGCTGGACTTCGAGTGATGGTTTGGAGCTGTAGAACACCTTGCTTTCACAGCGACTACTTATTCCGCTACCTGGATGTGTTTCTCTCTTTACCAGCTGTTCTGTATGACTCATTCCAATGGCGGGATGAGATGTCAAGAAAGGTTTTTTCTCCCCACTCCAATCATAAAACTCCGACGCTTTTTCTCAAGGCGATATTCGCTGAGTTCACATTTTTTTAAAAGGACCAAGCTGTAATTGTTTCAACGTCCTCGCGGGGTCTTTTCAAATCAATCCTATCTTACCGGGATCCCGACTCGACCTGCCCCTTCGCTGACACCTACCGGCACGCCCCTTAGGCTTTCAATCAGGACACACACACAAAGTAGATATTCTTGCCCACAATGTCTCTATTGCAGGTAAATCTTGGTCCAAATTCATTCTTTTAAAAAAAGTCGCTGATAATCCTTGCTTAATCTACTTTTCTCTCCAGAAGTGACGCGTTTCCGATCTCATTTTGGCCAAATAGTACGGAAAATAGGCGCCTTTGCCAATGCCTCTATGATCAACTGCACACAACGGTCCGAAACGTGTTGATATCCTTGAGTCCTCGTGTTCTACACGCTTTCAGTCATACGGCGTCTCTATAGTTGGTGGGAAGGACGACTGGTACTTGTTTATCTTGGACTTCCATGTCTTCATCCAACGTCCCTCGCTCAGACTCTGCAAAGTCACCTCGATCTCCATCAGATCGGACGTCGCGACGGCCTGCACCGGTGGCTGGGCCTATCAGTAGCACAAGGTACGATCAATAATTATTAGGGTGCGCTAATCAGTACTTACAGTCAAAAAACACATAGGAAGATCCCTTTGGCGCGGCCTCCTGTGCCTGAAGCTGAAGATTACGAGGATGACAGGAGTGGAGAACTAGCGCTTGGTCGTTGTGATGCACGACATCCTCCTAGCGATTCTTCTCGTCACATTCCGGGCCCTATGCAACAACGGACGGCATCCACATCGAACAACCCTGTACCTCCTTCTTCGTACCCTAATCAACTTCGGTCAGCTCCCGGTACCGTTGGCTTTAACTCGACCCCCTTCCAGGACCCATACCAGTTCCCTCAAGTTCAGCCCATTCCTGTTGGCTATAACTCGCCCCTGCAGGATCCGCGGCAGAACCCAGCTGCTGCAAACATCGCGACTCGTGTTGCCGTCGCTAACAACCTTTATCCAACCCCTGGTAATTATCTCTTCTTTTCATATTCTTTTGGCAACTAATTTCGTTCACTTAAGCAAACAATACAACCGTGCCTCGGAATGCCGCACAGGTTTATGTATGTCCTACGTTTTGCAATACGCTTTTTTTCTCATTCTATTTACTTCCGACAGAGGTCAACATCAGAATCGTCTACGCCCAATCCCAGTAAGTTGTCAATTTGTATGCATTATATCGTCTCTTAACAGGAATTGGAACACAAGGGCCCCCTGCTCCGGTATCCCGAGTGTCATCTTCGTCAACTTCCAGGACCGAAGGAAGCGACAGGAATCACACAGTCGAGTATTATAGTGAGCAATGTTTTTTTTTGTCATCGTTTCGGCAATTTGTTAACGTTCTTTTCAAGAATTGGTGCCCATGTCGGCTGATGACGTAAATGAACAAAGCCCATCAAGTTATCATCAATCAAACGCTGAACCCTGTGAGTCTTCTGCTATATGCTACATTCATGATTGGTTGTGCGATCTTATTGTCCGTCTTAATGAAGATTCCGCCAAGAAATTATGACTACAACGACCTCTACTCATGGCTCGACAGGCGGCGGGAACACCAGCAGACGATCGAACAGTGAAGTTGTTCAGCCTATGGCAACAACTTCAGTGAGTACTATATATCCTAATTAACCTTGCATAATTATTTATCGACCTCTCATTTAGGTCGTTTACCTTCTATGTCTCAGACAGAAAGTGCTCGAGGTCACCAGTGGGGCCGATCTAATGATTTGACTGCCTATACCACCCAATCTTCAAATCAAATGTTTCCAAATCCTTCTGTAGCGTGTGAGAGGATTGTTGGCCATCTTCTAGCGTCTAGTATGCTGACACTCCGGAGACGGCGCGCACCTTTTTCCAGGTGCTTCTCATGTATCAATTCAGGACACGACTATAAACGTCATTGGTGGCAATATGGCAACACTTGCTCCTCGTGTTCGGGTCAATGACCAAGTCGACTATATGGATCCTTCCGGTCAAGTAAAGAAGACCCCAAATCCTGTCGAACTGTCAAGTAAGATATATACGTGTGTCTCTTCGGGTCACAGGTTTGCTTGACCAACTTTCCAGAGGCTTTACCTCAAATCCCAGTATCTGGACCGGAACAAAAGCAAGGTGAGATCCATTAGATGAATTTAAGATAAGCTATTAAGAACGTTACCAACTCCGCCTTCCGCAGAAGTACGTCCCCTTCGTGTATTGTCGTCGGGATCTGTTCCAACGCAATGCAACAATTTAGATACAGAATGAAGTCCTTCATTCGCTGACGCAACTCCCCCACTGATGCCGCAGGGTATTGTGCAATTCTTGGTTCTTTGGGTGTCGACCTGCAATTAATCTATCCCAAATTGCAGGATACCCTTCTCTCAAACCATTTACTGGTACGATAGGGAACCAGGCAAGAAATTCATGTCAGAGGCAAAATATTCATTGATGCTTCTTTATCCAGTGGGTTTTGAGGCATGATATAGAAAGGCATATTCCTATCTATATGAGTCTACGTCCCTTTGAAGGCAACTTGAGAGCAATGCCACTGTGGTATCCGCAACCTTTGCTGACCCGCAGCAATGGAGAAAGGAGAGGAATCGAAGTCGGCGACCTTGTATACGTCAGCGACTCCGGCGAATTCATGTCGTCTTCAATATATTCCGCTCTTTCAAGGACAACAAGAATGACGGTACTACCCCTCCGCCAGAATCTCAGTACAGACACTTCCCTGCCGCACAATTACCTCATAACAGTCCTTATAGCTCCTGGTCTACGCAAACCAGGAGGTGCTATTTACTAACAACATTGCTCGTCTGACATCGGAAGAGAAAGGTAGTGCATCAGAGTGCGTCGTCCGTTTGTGACCTAGAACCGGATCGCTTATTGTAATCATCTGTTCCCCGGTTTAGCATGTATTGCTTCAAGTCCGTGAAAAGTATAACCCAAGCGGGAATAATTGTTGCTCCACAAGGAGTACGACACATCTTCCTTGGTAACGAGTTTTTCCGCGGGGACGAGGCGAAAGAGTACTTCTGCAAATATTCACCATTTTGGTACCAGCATTTGAAAAGGATACATCCCAAATTTGAAAACGGCTCTCTACTCTTTGTGACGGAGGCATACTTTACCAAGACGTGGGGAATTGCTACCTTTGTAGCAGAAAAACCTACCAAGGGTCATATTTCCATCGAGTTCCGTGAGATTGGTCGAAATTCTAACAATTTTAGTTGGGAACATTCGGATAGTCGATGGGTGACAAGTACCGGTACTTGTCCCTCTACCAACGCAGGCAAACTGGAATCGGGTACACCAAGTACGCAGTGTATTGGAATAGTGCTACGTTCTCTTTCCTTGGATAACAAGACGTGGGGACAGTACTTTGACCGTAGTCTTACTCCATCCGCCTCAATGCTTGAAGGAGAGATGCTATATCAGACGTCACCTCGCGCTGATGCTTCCTCGAGCAAGAGTCATACTTCTCCTACTCAATCAATTAAAACTGCATGGACGAAGATTTCGCCAAAGATCTTTCAACGAACCAATAGTGATCAGGGTTCCACTGTTGAGACAGGCAGTGTTGAGCAAAGTTTGCGAGTGGTAGAAGGTATTTCTATCTCAGTTTTCTAACAAACCTTTTTACCGACCCATATACAGGTAAATATCAATACCATGATTACAGCATTTTCGAGGAGGAAGCCCGACGTTGAAGATATAAGATATTACATAACAAGATGCATGCACATGTTCGATTACGCTAGATACTTACAGTCGTTGCATGGAAGAATTAACCAATAAGTATTTAGTTAACTAATTCTAGTCTTTCTTCGACAAATGGCCATGTAAAAATGAATGTACTTACGTTGGCAATCTATTGTTGAACGAGAGGCGACGTAGTGATAGTTGGTGTTGCAATCGCCAAACGTTGGATCGATCTCTAAGCTTAAGCGGGCAAATTATTCTCACGGCTACTCTGATCGGTACTTTCGCACGCGAGACTCAACTCCGTTCTTCGTCAGACCCACCTTCGTGGACGTGTGGGTTGAGAGCCTCCGTTTATCGTGCCTTCTCCATCGCCCTGAACTCGTTATGTATTCCTTCTTCTGATCACTTTTACCAGGCGTCACTGTGTCCCCTTAGAGGTGCCATGTCCTCTAATATCTTTCATGAAGGCGAGAATGAACCTTTCGTGTCACCGACTTAATTAACTCGTCTTCATTTCCAGAACTTTCTAGTATGCATCACGATGTTCTACAAGAAACACCCAACAAACATCCTCTATTCGCATCAGAAGATGCTCAGGCAGGTGCCTTATTACAAATATCGTCGTGGATAGATGATCTCCATCCAACCAATCAGATTCTCTGGGTATATGGTCAGACAGCCTCAGAAAGAAGGTCTGTCGCGCAGACAGTGGTCGATGCTTGCCGTACATCTGGACGGTTAGGCGCCAGTTTCTTTTTCGAAGGAGGGTGCAAAGATGTGAAGAGGCCCATCTATTCCCCAGCATTGCAAATCAACTTGCGACAAATATACCAGACCTGGAAATATCAAAGGACAGTGCAACATGCTATAACCCAGTTCTTCCCTTGAAGTCCATATCGGACCAGTTTCATTGGCTCATTGCGAGGCCAGTACAAGACAAGGCACCGCTACCCAAGTCTTATGTCCTTGTCATCGATGGGTTGGACAGATGTGCTGGCGCAAAGAACGTGCAGAGCGTTCTGAACTGTCTTGCTGATGCTGTAAATTTGAAGCTGCCGTTCCGATATCTAATAACCAGCGGAATGCAAGATAATATTTCCCAAGCTTTCGACTGCGATAGACTTCGTAATATCACCCTTCGCATACCCTTGCAACGTGCTTTACAGGCGGCGGATTCGTCACATTTTCCTGCAGGCGATCATCCTTCCATATTGCCCCCTTTCAAACGAAGTCACCTTATAAAGCGCCCACTCCATTTTTTAGTTATCCCCGTATTGTCACGCTACATCAAAGAAATGGGTATGCAGAATCGTATGTCGCTCGCTACTGTTGGCAGGCCATGGTTTTCCTATCTTCAGACCTCAGTCGATTTATCCCGCGCCTGCTGAATACTTTGTGGAAGGGTGAAGATTGTGATGTTGGCGTCATCGACGATCATGGATTTTTTCAATTTTATTTCAATATTTCCATCCGCCAGACGATATTATCAATAAGAGTCACACACCTCGTGAATTTCGCCCAATTGAACCTCCTCTTCAGCTTGATGAAGTAAGATGTCAACAAGAATACTTCAAGCCTGGTCAAGTTATTGCAAGTAAAGGTGTCATCATGAAGGAGCACTCGGAAACCCACTGTAATGTCATCTGTTTTTCTTCAGACGTCCCGTTTATTTACCCTTTTCCATTTCAGCGATGTTTCCTTCACTTCAACAGAGCTAGACGGGGCGATTCTCATTTTGCCGAGTGGCGCTTCAAGAGAAGATCTCATTTCAACAGATCGGTTCCATGAATATGCGCGAAAAAACGCTCCACACTGGTATCAATATATCAATCACTACAGCTACACCTCATACGCCAATGGCTCTTTGTTCCTTGTCACTGGATGTGACAAAACAAGTGAGTGGGCTATGGCCTGTTTTCCATATCATGTAGGCACCGAGAAGACCCTCGACTTACGATATACATGGACACCTAATTATGGGATACCCTGGGATGATCCTGGTACGGCATACACGGACTACTACCCCTTAAGGCCGTCGTCATCAGGCAATGAGAGAAACAAAAATCAGTGTGTTTTCCTTCGGGGATTACAGATCTCTCTCACACAACAATCTTGGCAAAAGACATTGCCGTACGACGAGAGGGCAAAACGGCATTACTCTTTCATCTTACGCACGCCTTCCAAATTCCAAGTTAGGCTAAATTCCGTCCTCGTCTTTCTGCGCCTTCGACTGTCAGAAGAGCGTGCAATTGATATCGTTTCTCAGAGAAATGCGGTACGTATATTTTTCTTCGAATGTCTTCTCTAAAACTCATTCATTGCAGCACTTATTTCATCCTAACTATGTCATTTCGCAAGTACTTTTGGCCGAGGTAATATGCCCGCTTTCTTGCAGACCTATTAGTGAGATATTCACCTTGCTTCTCAGTATCCCGATGCCGAGCTAGCAGTGCTGGATGATACCATATGGTGTTCTCTTGTTGATAATGTATGCCATTTGTACCTTTTTGCCAGAGGCGATCTGAATTTTGGATAGGAAATGTGCACAATGATAGAAATGAACGCTCTAGTGACGAAAATACTCTGCCATTATAAGATTGTTGAAAATAACGGTAAAATCATTTGTTGTATTCCACTTCAACTGAATTTTACAGTTTTGCATTAGGGATTATCAGTTTACAGGCCAAGACAAGCGACGAGTTGGACCAGGTAAGTATTCATTCCATATTAATCTGGCTCTCCTTGAAGGTCACCACTGTTTGTCCCATGATTAGGATACGAAGTCTCCGAAAACCCCAGATCGGAGCTTGCCATTTTCTCTTTTAATTCTCAAAGCCGCGTTCGCGCTAAACATAGGCCTGTTCGATGGGTTAAAAGCGTGCCTGTCTATGACCATGCCAAATTATTTTTCACTAGAGATTAAACCATTTAATACACCTTGCAGCACATAATTTATCGAATCTTCAGCCCGTCATCTCTGTTGGAGGAATTGCATCAGTGTTTGTATTGGTAAACCCACACACTACGTTTTGCTGAAAATATCGGGTAGTACGGATATCTGTGATTACCTACCTGTCCCGTAAATGCGTAGTTAATCTCTGTTGGTACCGTATATCCAGGTGAGGATGGAGGAAATATGCGCATGGCTTGACTCGGAGCGACATGACTCGATCACCTGGCATTTGAGCCTCCTGCACTGATACTTGAATTCCACTTATCACAAAGTTATCACCTCCATAATTTCTTGTCCTTTCTACATAGTAACTTCTCTGTTGAAGTTCCGCTCTTGACAATTGCTTTGGTAAATTGACTACGAGATCTTCGGATACTTAGATGGATTACGAAGAAGGTAAGACTTTTCAGGAATTTTTGTGCCTTGAACTTGCCTTGAACCAACAGCAATTGTTCAATTTCCAGACCATTTAGAAGCCCAGGAGAGTGCAACCCATTCAAGCCGATCAAGGCCTGCTATGAGCACCCACTTTGCTTTCCCAGTTTTCCAGTGCGACAGGTCCTGTGATTGGGCCCTGGCTTCATTTCCTTATCGTTCCGGTAACACGAGGAAGCTTAATTTGCGATATACTTGGAAACTGGAGCATAGACCACCATGGATTGACCCTGGAACAGCTGATACTGATTTCTATGGTCCTCCTCAGAAGGTTCTGAACCCTTTAAACAAAAAAGATCAATGCGTTTTTGTACGAGGACCGAGAATCTCCCTGACCCAGCAATCTTGGAGGAAAACAATACCTTATCCTGAACTTGGCAAACGTCATTATTCATTTATTCTTGACACCCCTTCCAAATTTCATCTCTTATTAAATTTACTTCTCATCTTTCTGCATTGTCGTCTTCCACAGAAGCAGGCAATGAAAAATATTTCTGACCGAGGACAGGTCCGAACCTCTTTTTATCTGAGTTCCGACTCTAACAATGTCGTTTTTTGCAGCACCTTTTTCACCCAAATTACATTATAGGACAGGTTCTTTTGGCTGCGGTAAGCGCATGCAATCAATCATTCCACTATAATAATATGACTTACCTGGTCAATTCAATTAGCATCCGGATGCCGAAATCGCGGTAGTCGACGACTCGGTCTGGTGATCTCTGGTGGATTGGTCTGTACTTCTTTTCAAAGCACACCGATGACTGTCTGACCACTTTTTCCAGGATATTTTTACTTTGTCAGAAATGAATGAACTTGTCACGAAAGCTTTCAGTCTGAACAAAATTGTTGAACATCATGGTGAGCACGGGCTAGGGTCAGTTCTCTCAGCCCTCGGTGAATTATTTCCTCCTCTATTAGGAGTTATAAGCCTCCTTCCGAAGGCTAGTGCCGAGCAGCAACAAGTGAGCAATTGTTCCCACATTTTTGCGATGCTTCTTAATCTCCACTTAGATGCTTGACCTCCTAGTGTCTTCCAGATTTTTATATCGAAATCAGACTTTTTCTGACTCACCAGGCAGCCTCTCAAGAAAAAAGAAGCCAATACACTGGGTACAAACATTTTCTATCTACAAACATGCAAAATTTTTTTGACCATTCAATATACCATTTACTTCTCCTGCCTTTTACACGGAGCATAACACCCAACTATATATATCCTGTGACCTACGTACTCTATATTCCTCCTTTCCCCTCTGAATTCATTACATGCGAAGGAAGAGGTAAAAGGTAATTATGGACGTAAGATTCATAAAGAAAGGTGGCAAGGCTTAATGACTCAGACATCAGTGAAAAATGTTGGACTCAGGCTGCAACACTGGTCGAAGTTCAATGCAAATGGGGAAGTATCGGCACAAAGGGTGGCAGGAAAAGACAAGGTATTGACAAGATAGTGCAGTACAAGAGAACAGAAGATGGACAGGGAGACCGTTGAATATTTATGTGCACAGCTGTCTGTCCCGAGGAAAATATCGAGCAGAAAAGACCAAGGATTGGACAATGCTAGCCGCTGCTGTTGATAGTCAGCGGTAGAAACTGTAGCTTGGAGTTGGACGGGATCTATTGTTACGGTTTTGAACAAGCTCTAACCGCCATAATTGTCGAGTGTTGCCTAAGTCTAGATTCGTCCATTCCTAATATTGCGTATTAAGTCAAATGGAAACCAAGAATGTTAGGAATGACCCACAACTTTGTACTGATTGATCCCGATTAAAGAGACGATGGACTTGCAGTCGGCATCGTGAAGTACGCGATAACGATTTAAATTTGAACAAATGCTAACCTTGCAATATTTAGTGAAGTGTTAAAGTGCAAAATGGAGAAATGCACAAAAACCAATCTTTATTTTTGACTGAGCGAATGAACCGAAAGCTATGTTCAGCATCTTGCAGCTCAAAATTATTTCCTATATATTTTTTATCAAATTCTGATCTGATACAAAGGCTGTGGTCTTTTTGGAGTTTGAAAGTAAATTTGGACTGTTGATTCACGCAGTAAAGATGTGAAATCATGGAAGTTTCTAAGTGAAATTTTATGGTCTTACCTTCTTGCTATCATGAAGGACCACTTGTGTTGCATCCCATATGTTGCGACAGAGCGCTCTGTTTGTAGCACAATTATAAATATAATATACAGGGCCGGGACCTGCGATCATCTGCGATAGCGGCATAGGGACTTTGAGCATCACACAAATTTGAGGTGCTGCTCCTGGCCAATGCCCATTCTGCATGAAGATATTCTGTCAGGAATGAGGACGTTTCCATCCTTGTCCAATAATGATTGGGGCTGTTCAAATATGCCTTCCCCATGAATAATATTAAGCATAAGGCTTGCCACAGTAAGTGGTTGTGATGGGGTGGCATCCAGGTTGATTCTGGACAACCAAGGTTCGGTAGGGTCAATAGGCGCTTTGGATGGTAATGGACCATCCTCTGTGTAGAGCCCATAGAAGACTGGGTGTCTTTGATCAGCATATTGTCCAATAATCATTATGGAAGGAAGATCTTACGAAATTGGGGTGCTGCATGCAATATGGAACTGGGTTACACAACAAAAAGGTCAGTCCCTGCTTTCATTTCAGTCTTTGGTAGAATTTTAGAATATAGGACAACGGGGTCCTCCACTGTGGCACCAAGTGATTTACCTTCTGTAAGAAAGATAGGCATGTTGTCCTGTAATGGAGAGCCACTGAAGCGACTGGAGAACAAACTGGTCTTGCTTGGATCAATGTTTTCCAGGCTGGAGAGGAAGTGTCGGAGCGAGCGAGCATCTTGAGGTGGTGCAAGCCAAGTGGATCTGATGCAGCTGACATAGGCATCATTCAAAAAAGCCGGGCGCTTTGTACAGATAGCTTTGTCTGGGGTATAGATATGATAATAAATGGAGAAACGGTTGAGAAATACTGTGGGATTTGCTCCATCGAGAACCGGAGCTTCTGCTTCAATCGATTTGAACATCCAAAGGCTCGAATCACTGATATTATTGGATGATAACCACAACTGCAGATGGTGCCTCCTTTGCACTACTCGAAAGCTCCCAGGAAAACTCAGGTTGAGAGGCCGAACAGATTCTATAGTGGAAAGGGATCAATATTAAGTAGCGGTAGAACAGAGGCTAGTTTTACCGGTAACGTTGAAATCTACAATGCTTGATGATCCAACAATCTCGCGCGTTCTTGGTTGCCAAGTTATTGCCTGCGAGATCAACATTCAAGGGGTTTTGCATATTCGCAAAGATCTGTGAGGTGGTTTCTTGAATGGCCCACCGCTTCTTTCCAGCGAGATAGGTAACTGTCCACTAAATGGGAGGAAACGTAAGAATGTACGAGGCATATTAGTTAAACATGTAGTGGATGAAACATTCATTAGAAAGCAAACTTTGTGGTTGACCGCTGTGTTCGTGGGGACAATGTCGTATCCACCGGAAGTTGCTAGGACTTGGACTTGCTGCTTGTATTTTGCATTTATAATGGCATACGTTCCAGGCCGGAGAGGGTCATCATCTGTGAACGACATTGCTCGGCAGTGAAGATGATGCGCAGTACTAGATAGTACTAGCGTTATCCCCAATGATCACGCGTACGTGCGACATCCCCATTCAATTTCGAGTATTTACTTGTCAGTCAGATTCAAGGTTCCCTCGTTAGCAGTTCAAGTCGGATCCTTACATTCTACACAAATTCAGAATTATATCAAGGATCAACTCAAAGTCAGTCTGATATATCAAGATAATAATGACAGTTATTGAAGAGGGTGCTGCCAGTGCGAAACAATTACCACAATTATATCTCACAACCTTCGAATATCGGTCTTGTAGTGCAGTGAATCTGAGGGAAACGCAAATGATATTACGACCACTGGAGTTTATGACCTGCGTATGGTCGAGACTCGAGAACATGGTGGTCAAATTTGACCCATCTCGGGATTGAAATTCAGGAGCCACGGGGTATATGTACCAATTGTGGAAATTTAGATTACATAATTTGACCGTCTCATTCTCCGCCACATCCGCCAACATTCTCGACGACGAAAGCCATGGTTGTCGCTCAAACTAACATCGCCAGCAATGGTACAAACGGTGTAACGAAGAATTTGGTCAACGGCAAGGCCATAAAGTCTAAGAATCAGCTACGGCGGCTGAAACAAAAACAAAAGAAGCTTGCGGTATGGAGTCTTTCCGTGATGCTCGTTTGGATCCCGGACTGACCAGGTTTTTTGCTTTATTGATGGCTTATAGGACCAAGAAAAGCCTGCGATGGACGTAAAAGTCGAGGAAGAAGATCAGAGGGAAGATAAGCCGTCTAATGTTGAGTACGTGTCTGAGCCGTTGGATCTCAACGATGCTGGCCTCCAAGCATTTTCCGACGTCTTTGCTCGATTCCAGCTGCCTCCTGATGAAACTTCAGTGCGTGTACCATCTGTCTTTTATTTTTCTCACTCTAACCCATCTTCGTCGTCTTATAGCAAGGCCGTACATCGGAAGCGCACAAAGGGGAAATCATTTACTCTGACGATGATATGGAGTCGGAAGGTGACTCGGACGCCGAGACCAAGAAACCTCTCTCGAAGAAAAAGGCGCGAAAACTGGCGCGGTTAACAGTGGCAGAGCTGAAGCAGCTCGTGAAGAAACCTGAAGTCGTTGAATGGACAGATGTCACTGCCGCTGATCCTCGACTACTTTTGCATCTCAAATCCTATCGCAACACTGTCCCCATACCCATCCACTGGAGTGCAAAACGTGATTACCTGCAAGGAAAGCGTGGCATTGAGAAGCCCCCTTTCCAGCTGCCGGCGTTTATTGCAGATACGGGTATCGCGACCATGCGTGACGCGGTGAAGGAGAAGGAGGCTAACATGACACTGAAAGCTAAGACGAGGGAGAGGGTACAGCCAAAGATGGGGAAAGTTGATATCGACTATCAGAAGCTACATGACGCCTTTTTCAAGTTCCAGACCAAGCCGCCTGTAACAGAATTCGGAGAGATGTATGTTGTCGTCATTCTGATCTTGTGGTGCCTGCTGACATGCCACTAGGTACTATGAAGGAAAGGAATTTGAAACCTCGCTTAAAGAGAAGAGACCAGGAGACCTTTCACCCGAACTCGTTGAAGCCCTATCCATACCACCTCTAGCTCCTCCCCCTTGGCTTATCAGCATGCAACGTTTCGGTCCCCCTCCAAGTTATCCAACTTTGAGAATACCCGGCCTCAATGCACCTATTCCTGAGGGGTGAGCACTTCCTTTGTGTCTTCAGAATCTCGTGCTAAACCGTATCCTCGTTTTCTAGTGCTCAGTGGGGTTTCCATCCTGGTGGATGGGGTAAACCCCCTTGGATGAGTACAATCGTCCATTGTATGGCGATGTGTTCGGTGTATTACCAAAGGTCGGAGATACTGGAGTAAGTGCTTGCAAATCTCTTGACACAGTCTTCATCGCTGACTTCACATTTTTTTCCTTGGTAGGCTGGCGAACCCATCAACAAGGAGCTATGGGGAGAGTTGGAGCCGGAAGAAGGTTCGTTTCTGTCCATCGTCCATCGTGTTTTGACTCAATCCCTCTTATAAACAGAAGAGGAAGAAGAAGAAGAATCCGAAGAAGAAGAGGAGGAAGAGGAAGCCGAAACCGCCCCAGCCGACGGCCTGCAGACCCCATCAGGGCTGGAAACACCATCAGGTATGACGAGTGTCGTGTCGACTGTCGCTGGCGGCCTGGAGACACCGGATTTCCTGGAGCTGCGGAAGGGCCGGTCTGTGTCCGAGGCAATGGAGCCTTCAGGTCCAAGGTCGCTGTACCAGGTCGTGCCAGAAAAACAAACTTCTGTGCGTGGTCTCATGGGCAGCGAACGCGGGTACGACGTCAGCGCTGTCGCTGGTGCTCCTATCCCTGTGCTTGGAGACGAAAGGGGCACAAAGGTGCGGTATCTTCTTACACTCTCATACCTATCAATTTGCTGAGGTGTTTTGACATCGCAGCGCAAGGCAAACGGTGTGGATATTTCTCTGGATGCAGCAGAGCTGGAAGGTCTTTCAGAAGAGGAACTCCGCCGCAAATACGATGCTCATTCTCGTGGCAGTGCCGGTGTACCTGGTGGACGAGGAGAGGATTTCTCAGATATGGTGGCGAAGGAGATGGCGAAGAAGAAACAGAAAATGGATCGGGAGAAGGACAACAGGAAGAGCGGGAAGGAGTTCAAGTTCTAGTTGGTATCTTCCTTGTTCATCTTTATGTGCCGTTCTTCATATCTTTTACAGGTCTGAACATGAGCCATGCTTCTTTTTTCTTTGTTTTACCTAGTGCAGCTTTATTCTTATCTTTCTTCTTCCTCTCTCTTTGTCGTAGTGAGTTCCGTTAATGACATTTATTAATTGACGCTCCTTTGAATCTTGAAAGGCTTATGTATATGAATAATACAGATCCCCGTTCTATTGGTTTTCATTCTTGCTCTTGGCCAACAGAGCTAAAGTCTCACCACCATAGCAAGTCCGTCGCAGCAGACGCTGTAAATGTCGCTGGGTTGGTTGAATTCTTCCTTTCATTTTGAAAATTGAGCGCGACATCCTCAGGCACTATCAATTAGAAAAAGGCCCGTTTCCGACCGCGGTCAATTCTTACGGGGCGGAGAACTCTCGCTGCCGTAAATTGCATCACTCCCCCATACCGACTAAGAATCGACGGCTCTCACACACTTAGAATGAACCCACCACCTGTCCTCGACCTTTTTTTGAATCCTTGGCATTCTTGGTCGCCGTTGACAGTGGCACGGGCCCATTTAATTCTTCAGTTCATATAACCTGATGACGATTTCGGCTTGGGCACACTTCACAACCTTCTCGTACCGCTTAAAACCGCAACAGCTGCCAGCTCATAGTATCGCCTCTAAATCTCTTCCTTCAAATCTCTTCGAATTTCAAGCTCGTGTTCAACACACTCTTTCAGTCACGGAAACGTTACTGGGCCCGATGCAGAGCGAGGCTGCGAGATGGCTGTACGCTGATCAAGCTTTGGCTTTGCTCTCTTGTGAGTACTATTACTTTATCTGCAGCTCCCATGACGATGTTCATTTTTTCTGCTTGCAGTGTCTACGGCAACCTGCGTCATCTATGACCATCGTATGTCCGGTCTATCTTGTGCGGATGTTGACTCATTCAACCTTGTAATCCAAGTCACTACTCTCGATGAGGAAGTGAGTCAAGGTTCGCACTCCGAGTTGACGCTAAGCATTGATTGCGACTCTTCATAGGTGGAACATGTTTGGGTAACGTGTCCATGAAGGTTCCTGGTGGAGGAGTTTCTGATCGATGCCGTGCACATTCCCAGAAACGGTCGAGGTGGTCTGTTGTCCAAGTTCTCTTCTTCGTGGTGCGTTTGTGCTCTTGCTTCACACTTTGCCCAGTGCTGATCGGCCACGTCACTGCTAGAACCGATATGCAGGAGACGCAATGCAACTGTACGCAAAACTTTTGGTTCTTTTCATTTGCTTATTTGCAATTGTTGGCAGATATGCTGCCACTTGTGCGTGTCCATCCATCTAGTTGCTTCTGCGCTGAGACGGGCTGTGCCAAAAGTTCGGATAAGACATATCATCCGACGGGAAGACGATGTTAGCCATTTGTTTACTTTGACGCCTCTGTAGCCTATACTGATGACTTCTCTTCATCTGTCGCTTGTTGACCAAACAACAGCAGTGAGTTCTTTTCGTCTTCTCTTACTATCATGTTTACTAACGCTCTCAATAAAAGTTGTATGTCTCTGCGCGAGTCTATTGGCCTGCCTTGAATTAATGACTTCCATTACCGCAGGCAACGCGCTTCTCATAGGACACGGTTTTTTCTTCTTTGTCGTCAAAGCTTCCATGCAAGGTATTGAAAATCTTTTTGTCCTGTGGCTGTACAGATATTGATATCAGACACCTACCTCCAGTTATCATGATTTATCGAATATCAAGTATGTATAACCATGTCCGGAAGATTATTGCCCTACTTGTTGGGGCCCTTGCTTTAGAGGCATGCTGTCTGCTCGTCATTCGATTTGTCAGCTTGACAGAAAATTCACGTTAGTTGCGGCTCTCTTCCTTCATCTTTTTCTACCTTGTGTTGATATCCTTTTTCTAGCCATCTCTCCAAACCCTACACCAGGTGTTACTTTATGTCAGGAGAGATCCTTCCCGCAATGGCTGTATGTTATCTGGTTCCCGATTGCTTCCTTCGAAATTCTTTTACTAGTTCTGTCGCTCTCTCCGGCCCTTAAATACCATAAAGGTATACGTGCTGCCCGATTATCGGGGATTAATTCCTACTTAACCTCTTGGGGTGATCCACGCTCGCTGGCCTACGTCCTGTTGCGCGATAGCGTGACTTTCCCATGCATGTGTGTGGCCACCGCTTTTAAGACAGTTCTACAAACTCAACCTCTGTAGATCTTTGACTATATGTGTCGCTAATCTGATCATATGGATCTGCTTGCCAGTAAGTTTTGAAGGTTCTTTACAGTTCATGGCTCAATCTTTTTGCTGTGAAGCATATAGCAGCACAAATGGCATTCTGCATTGCTGCTTTTATTCCATGTATTATTGGTTCCCGGCTTATCCTTAACTTGCGGGAGGTATACTACCAGCCATTTACTGAAGAATGCACCACTGGCGACTGCTGGCAACCAGAAGAACTAGGCATGTAGTTCTTCAAAAATCCAAGTTACCAGTGCATTTTCACATGGAGCGCCTAAGAATACGAGCCGAACCCCTCGTTGATTAGGTATTAGTGTAGCATTACTTAGTATTTGAGACTCGGCGAGTATTCATGTCTGCGCGAACAAATTTGGTGTATATATATAAAATCATATGCAATTAACGCCACAGGCTGAACTTACGAGTGGCGATCTATTTCTTTCGGCGGCAGGTCATATCGACTGGATTTAAACAGATCATCGTCCGACGTCAGTCACGGTCCCTGGGGTAACGTCTCTTATCTCCCGAGAGGCGATGCGAAAAGGTGGCAAATAGATAAACAGGGGTGCCATGCGCTGTTACCCTCTAACTCTCGAAGGTGACGACAGGTCGGGATTCAAATTTGAACTCAAAAGGTGATTGATTCGTTTACCAATTGGGTTTTCATGAAATCCTAAGTGCTTCTTCAGATTCTCTCAGCACACTTCAGGACTTACGACAAGGATTTATTCCTGCCGTTGCTTTGTGGGCACATTTTGGGAAATACCTCGGTGGCTATCAAATGGCAAGCAGCCGTTAATTTAGGACTGTCAGATTATTTCTGGCGGTATCTTTTCCTAAAAAGCGTCAGTTTCTTTCTATATTTAGACATCCGGTGCCATACGCTTGGTCCTGCCTGTCAAATGTATATATTACTATGATTCGTCGGGAGTTTGAAACGGAAACATAGAAAAATCGATATCAAATCTTGCACATGCTCTGGAGAGCTAAAATTTTACAGAGATGTACAACTTTACATTCTCTTTATATTTGCAAAGTTTTTTTAACGAAAAGTTGAAAGTGCAAGCAACAGGAGCATTTCCGCGTCTCAAAAGTGAAAGGATGGGGAGATTGAAACGAGAGTCACATAGCAGTCACGGTTCATTTGAAGTTCCGCTGACAAGCCGAATGGACGGCATGCTGGCAGTAGCATCAGTACTGCCCACATAAACAGAAGGTCTAAGCGGAGCTTGAATGCTCATCACGTCTGTCACTCTGGATTGGACTCTGAATGGTCCTCCAGGTTTTCTGAACGCAATACTGCGAGAATCGACATGAAATTTTGCATGGATGCTCGCCTAAAGGTACTGAAACTGCCTGTAAAATTTTGGCACGACCGCTCCTCAGGATCTGGCTAGATCTAACTAATGATCTCGTTACATGACTGCTTTGATGTAACAAACTTCTCATCTGTCCAATATCTTTCTCATCCAGAGCATTCTCTGAGAAAATTTCTGCACCATCTTAAATGCCAGAAGGTCTAGTATTTATGTGATTTTTTCTAGAGCAAAGGAGTCAGGTAGAGAGGCAGGAGCGGGGTCGTTTCAAACTACCCATCGTTTCAAACTCCCGACGAATCATAGTAGAGGTTATTTGCAAAGTCCGTTCAAACGAAAAAGTGGAGCCTACCGGTCTCTGATTGGCTGAAGGCCCCACTTTTTGCCTTACGAGGGTATATTTTTCCTTCGTTCAGAAGTTGCAAATAACCTCTATTTCCGTTGAATCTGTCTTCGTTCTCTTTATAGGGTGCTAGATCGTTCCTACGTGGCTTATTATTCACATGCATAGAGGATCTCTCACCATTGTCGATACTGACACTAGCCTGAAACAGGTGCTACAGCATTTTAGACTTACGTAAATCGCTATGCTCTGGGTTGAATTTTACGGCAGGTTGATACAATTGTTCCCTGTAGAATCGTACTGTAAACAAGGTATCTATCGCCTAGTGAACGATGTCAAAATACTCCCAAATCCCGTACAATACAAGCAAGTGGAATTCTTTTGTGAACCTTCCGTTGGCCACCGACTCATCCCCTCTTACTCTTGTTTCCAAAACTTCTTGTTCTTTCCTTGGATACGTTTCTCGCCCATCGGTGGAGCTTCTGTTTCCTCCCAGTATATTACAGATGATTACATTCTCATGATCAAGAAATATTTCTCTCCATTCTTTCCCGAATATGGAATCCCCAGCAACTCCTTCGGCCTCTTCGTCGACCACGCCTCCGCAGCCTGTTGAGCCTAAAATCGATTATACATTAACTGATAAAGTCCTTGGCCTTTCAGAGGTTGTCTTAGCTGGACTAGCGGCAGCAACGGGATTCATCCCTGTCCCATTTATCGCCGATGCTATAAAATTTGCAGCAAAGTTGATTGAGATGGCCAATGTGAGGAAATTCGTAGACTTCAGGGTGCTTACTACTGACAGGATTTCGAGGATAGGACGTCAAGAGAAATATAGGGATGTGCAAAGACCTCGCCTACAACGCATGCAACATCGCGTATTGCGCTTTTCGTAAATGCGAGGACCTTGTTGGGAAGAAAGGCACAGACCCTGAAGGACATTGTTCAATATCTGCCCAGCTACGGGATCAACTGCAGCACTCATGAGGCTCGTTGTTTCTTTTCCGTCGTCTCTCCTGAGGATTAATATAATATATTTACCAGAACTTTACAGGACATCTGGAAAGAGTGCGAAAGGATATGTTCCCGGAATCTTGCAGGCCGTTTTTTGCATCAGAGTAACGACAAAGGCGTAGTGGGTAGACTTTCTAGGCGACTTGATTCGGCGATGGTAATGTTCAATGTGAGCGGCATGTTGCTTTCGTGATGATATAGACCTTTTAATACGTTCGGTCGCTTGCCAGTTTCAGTCCTTGATAGAGATACAGGAGGCCATTTCCAAGTACGCCAAGCTAGACTCTCGTCAGAAGAAAGTAACTCCGGACGCCCTGATAAATTCGACTGGTAATTCAAATAACAATGTCCTTACTATCGCAGGCGATAACTCCAGAGTGTACACCAACGCCGGGACGTACAATACAGTCAATTATAATTATCTCTCTGACCTACCCAAGATGGGAAGCGGGCTGAGTGGCCGTACATCCGGATCGAACCAAATAGCACTTCAAGTTGACCAACTCTCTCGACTAGCCGAATGGAATCCAACCTTGAGGGGGTTTCTTACTTCCTGATTCATTTATACAGTAGTAACTCCTCAGTTATGTAACCATTGGTCAAACTTCAGTGCTCGCACTTAACTTGTGATTTATATAATTCAAGTTTAGCACTGGCACTGGGCACAATGACTAGATAATTACTTGAAATGGAGGATGCACATTGAAGGACAAGATACCAGTAATTATAAAGTGAAGAGATGATACAAGAAGGCATTGCAAGGCTATTAGTTGGGTCTCGGTATCTCTTTGTAGTCGGGTCCCGGAAGGATGTTAGCGACCTTGCGAGCGATACTGTTATGTCGCCTGCGGTTTCTTATCATGATCCGCATTCTTTCAAAAAGACGGAAGACGTTCTGAGGATTGAGATTCTGGACCTAAAGGGTTATGAACCGTGATTTTGATTATGACGGCGGCACTTACCGTTGGGGGGTTGCCTTTCAATTTCAATGTCACCAATCCTAGGAAAAAATGGATGGTCAGATAGTCATGCGTGTGGGAGTTTAGGCATTACCATCGTGTGTTTCAATTGTGCATGCCTCGAGAAGTTTCGTGATGTGGTGGGCAATCTCGGTGAGTGTGCCATCACGCGGCTAAGGCAACACATGAATTACCAGGAAGAGATGACCTAAACACAGGCCTACCTCATCGTCGATCGAAGACCAGACATGGTCCTCAGCAATCGCAACGACTGCCATGGGCGACTGTTCAGAGTTCGTAAGACTATCTTCATGGTCTTCTAGGGAAGAAGAAAACACCAACTTCGTCGAGAAGAATTCGGCAAATAACACTCAAAGGATGAAATATGATCTGTGAATACACTGTTCGAATACGAACATGTACAGGGTGATAAACCTTGCCTTCGTGATAACCGGTTGAAAGTTCTCTGGGTAATTTCTCCATTGTTCGAGCGTTGTCAGTAAATCCGCTTGGATGCCCAAAATTGGAGTACGGAGAAGATTAAAGTGAGGGACATATTGTGGTGGTTCGTTCTTTAGAATATGCTTAGTCCAAGAACGCATATCTATAGCAATCCGCATGCCACGAATAAAAATCGGACAACTTTCTATATGTGGGACCTTATCGCTGGCGCGTTTGGTTGAAAATGCAGGATTTTCATCCCAAGGCTGTCTATTCACCTGCTGATAGCGTATTTTTGTCGTTCGGCCGGTTTTTTCTATCTCTTGCGGGGTGACGGCGAGGGCCCAATCCTTAGCTCGATCACATCCTGTTACTAAGTACAATGTCCCATTTGGATGTGGTTCATTTGTTCCGCCTTCATTTATAAAGAGGTACCATTCGAGAGCGTGTTTCCTCACGTACGGCAGGAGGCGGGACGTTGATGCAAGGTCTTCACGCGAGGCGCCGTCGGGGAGGACAACAATGCCCCCTTCGCGAGCTTTAGTGGTAAATATAAGATCCCTAACAAACGTTCATTAGAACGAAAATGATAAGAAGAACAAGTCGTACATCGGGGATTCGGAAAGACGAGACACAGAAATTCCATTGCTGACGAGAGTCGTTCCCGGTCGAAAATGCTTCTGGTCGATGTCAACTTCTGAGGGATCCAGCGCCGGAAGCAGAGGTTCATGCTCGGGTGGACACAAATGCTGGTATGGATCTGTTTTAGAGAGAAAGATATTGAAATAGAATGTGAAGTCGCCGCGACGAGATACAAGTCCGACATCGCCAATCCGTATTCCTTCCCTCAAGCGTATTTCCGGACGTGATATGCTTCCAGTGGGGTCCCACAAAGGAAAGCCATTGCCCAAGGTAAACATAGAGCGAGCGTACGACTCTGTTTGGCCTCTCGGGGTGAAGATGAGGTGGCAACGAGGAAAACTGGTATTTGATAGGAGGGATCTATAAGGGTTAGTAGTGATAGATCCTACGTTGCTTATAAGATAGAAAATGTGGAAAGGTAGCTGTTGGGCTTGCCATGTTGAGATAATTCAGTCTCTGACTGCCCGCCTATGCTGCCCTGCTCAGCCCTTTCTGTCCCTTCGTCACTGGAAGCCTATATCATATCTGTCTTCAGTAAGAAAAAGACTATAAAATCTCTACAAACCGTCATTAATTTATATTGAGGTAACAGTCGATTCGAATGAACAAGTGCCTTGGAGGTTGAAGGTTGAGAAGGGTAGACATGTAGTTTGCCCTTTGTGACACTGTCAACACGCGCTACTAACTGGTATGGCAATCACCGGATCGACTGACAATTAAATTCTGTCCTGTCAATTGCCTGTCAAAGCCGGAGAAACGAGCACCGCAGTTTCAGATTTCATCGAATTTCCTTGTATTCTTTGTTCCTGTTTTAGTGCCATTTTTCCTTTGTCAAAACTGAATGCCTTGGGATTCTGCAGCCTACGAATCGTATTCATAGCTTTGCCGATCACTTGTCCATGCTGTATTACCGCTTTGTCACTACCTACATGCCCAGTAGGAGATGGGCACCCTAATCTTATACGTAAAGGTAATGGGACATGCGGCCACATTTAAAATTCACCTTGAACAAGTTGCTTCCGACGTCCACGTTCCGATCCCTTTTCCCATGAATTTCCCCAGCTCGTCGAGGGTGTCGTCTCAAACTCAACTTGCCACACCGCAGCTTGAGGCCAGTACCATTATACTCAAGGAAACAGATACCCATACTGGTGAAAAAGAGTTCTTTCCCTGTATTTAACATTTCTCAACACCTACCTTTCTACCTCAGGTCCAAGGTCTCTCCTAGTGGACCCGAAGCAAGTTATCTAACCCGCAATGTTCTACAGTGGCTAACCTCTTCAAATTCCAGCTGTATGTGCAACGAGAACCTCCCAGGACCAACTTCGACCACATCTTCAGATGTCACTACACACACCAAAAGTGTTCTTCATCCGTCGACAGTCGTTGACAAGATAGACGACTATAGCAAACATCTCACTCTCAACCTGAATGTGTATCCAGGATCAGGCAGGTCCAGGACTCTTGTTTTCTATTAAGAATCCAACTGAAATAAACACTCAGGTACATGCATTCCGATTGACAAAGACGAAAAGGCTGATATGAAGGCCTTCTATAGATTTATCAAAATTACGGCTAGAGGGAGATTTAAATTCTGCGATTGATGAACTCTCAAGTGGCCCCAGGTTGGGTCCAGATCCTGTCAGTCCATTACATTCTCCATTTCGATCTAGACTGATATTTGCCCTGTACTGCTAGGCCACTGCATTAGACTCGAAGACTCTCCAACAGAATATACAACCAGCCACAGCGCCGATGCTCCCGCGCTTGAATATATCAGACACAGTACCCCTCGAAACACCACCTGCTTCGCCTTCAGCTTCTGAATGTTCCTGGGTTTCTTCAGGCCATAACACCGGTACTTACGATGCCCTTCATTGAAGTGATATCTCGCTGACTGATATCCCAAGATGCAGAACCCTGTGGCTATACTTTACCCGTGTCAAAAAAGGTAAACACCTGATACAATTATGCGGATTAATCACAAATTTATTTCTAAACAGGATGTCCCTTTAGCCCGCAATACTCCAGATCATATTAAAGCCTTCATGCTGTCTGAAATTGCAGGCGAGGCAGATCACGAAACCATCATACGAATTTGGAATGTATCCCCAAATCTGAGGCTTGATAAAGATTTACAGAGAAACCATGTTCAACTGGGCGACGTTGGCTATTTCAATCGTCATGGCACCTTCTGCACGGTCTTCAATATTTTTATGACAAAGAAAATGAACTTGAAAATGCATTACGTGCCCCCGCCCTATTTTGTGCCATTCAAAACGGGACTACGCGATGAATACACGGATCTAAGGTCCTTTGATCGTGAATATCATGCATCTAAAGGCTTTGAACGCTGTAAGGAGGACGAAAAAGGGTCAGATGCTACCATTAAAATTTTGCGGGGACCCATCTAACATCTTACATATAGGGATTGCCTTTATAGCTTCAGTTCTCCTTCAGTTCTGCAGCCAGATAGTCCAGGATGCACCGTTCTCATCACACCTGAAGGAGTAAGGATACATATGATCAATGATGGTTATCTCGTACGCATAAGGCAGTACCTCCGAGAACAAGCCGAAAGCTGGTACCGCGATAGCGACTTATTCGGCGATGGACCACTCTTCAATGGCTCGCTGTTGCTCGTGGAGACTTGCTATAAGGCAAATATTTGGGCATCAGCTGCATTAGGCGCAGAAGGCTATAAACCAGGCCTGAAGGCACGGTTGAAACAACCAAATTTAGCAGCTAAAATTTTCAACTGGGACGTAGATGAGCCAATCGAGGTTGAACGAGGGTCATCGAAACCAGATATAGTGGACAGTATTGATTTCGGAAATGGTTGGAGTATTGCGGTTGAGATTTCTTCCATTTGGTATGGTTCTCAACCACGTGGAGCAAGAAGTTCGCGGGGGCCCTTGCCTCACCATGCCGCACCAAAAGAGAAACGATTCTCCTTCGTGAGGTTGACTAGTAGACTGTCGCAATTATCATTCATTAATTTTAAATCACGTCCACGTCGGCCTTAACGATTGCTTTATTTCAATACATATTATTTATTCAATGGAGATATACCGCCAATAAATTGCACTGAGGCTTGGAGCCCTCATAACCTTAAACCAATGAGCATAAGACTTGTATTCTGGGTTAGAGCAAGGTCGGAAAGACGGAGAAAGGGTCAAACTAATTTCAGACTCACTCATGACGGATTATATTGGCTGTCTATCACAGGCATCTGTTCATTAGCGAAGCTCAACACCGTGCCGTACAACAAATAATTTCCATAACTGGGGAATTCGCCGCATTGCACATCTTGGCATTGGCAACCATAAGTACACACGATCGATCGGGCAGGACATCAGATCTAGTCAGCTGTCAGAGGTGCCGCGGAGTTGAAAGTTTCAACACCACAAAGTCCAGAACGTCCTGAAGGTACGTGTTCTTCGACAAACAATCAGGTCCTGGAAGCGCATTAACCGCCATGAACAAAGTATTAAGATTACTTGATCAAGGACAATATCGCACCCTGAAAGAAAAGCTGGAGATACTGCAAAAGTAGATAAATGCAAATCAATTGCATGTAAGAAGGATCAACGGAGATATTAGCCAGGATGATATGATGAAAATGCTTTCGCGTACCTTATCTGCAATCGAAGACCATATGGAGTCCTCAGCAACTGCAACGACTGCATTGGGCAACTGTTTCCAGTGATAAATGATATCCTGTTCTTCAAAGAAGGATTTTATGAACTTCATTAAGAAGAATTTGACAAATTATGCTCAGAGGGTGAAAAATAATCTGTGGGATAAGTTGGTCTAAAACTGGACATGCTCTGATAAAGAAATCATCTCGCCTTCGTGGTAACAGGTCGAAAAATTTCTGGATAGGCTCTCCAGCGTTCAATAATAGTCGCCAGAGTTGCTCGAAGACCTAGAATTGGAGTACGAAGAAGGTTAAAGTCAGGAGCATATTGCGGTGGTTCATTTTTCAGGATACGTTGAGTCCAAGAACGCATGTCTATGGCAATGCGCATGCCGTGAATCACCAGTTTGCTGTAGCCTGCCCAAAGGTTCTCCGTTTGATGTTACTTTGTCTTATAATTCTGAAAGCACTCCTCTGCTTTGCTTTCTCGGCTTCTCCCAACCTTGACATCCTCAGGCTTTGTAACAAGGTCTAATTCTTAGGTTGTGGGTGCATGTAAATTTTTGGTTATGACCTGGCCGTTAACTTGTAGGTTTTCAAGTTGTCGCCAACTGTTGTTTTAATTGGTGTTGTACATGAGTAAGTGCAGATGCCTTGTTTATATCGCTCGGTTTCACAATGCGCTTAGTCTTGCCAGGCCTAATTTTGTTCTGGGCTCATCTGACTTCTGATTTCCTTCCTTGGGACATGGGATTCGACACGGATCTTTCAGGGCTTTTTGTTCACAAGCTCAGGTACGCACCCTTACAGCAGAATTCATAACGATAGGCCACCCAACAAATTTTATGCACAGGGCGGATCACTAAATTTGGACCCAGCCAAGAAGGCATCACTTTCAATATTCACGTAAGCAAGTATTATCTATTGACAGGGGCTGCACTTCAGAGGTGGCCGTGAATTGACACTGTGAAATCCTGGTGCTGCAAGTCGAGCTTTAGTCACCATACAGTGGGCTATTTGGCCTGCCAATTCAGAAAGCAGTATGTCTGGCTGATGCTCGATAAGGCCCTCGAGAAACTAAAAATAAGTGAATCTATACGAGTGCAAAGCAGTATCGCACACATTGGCGTCGATGGCGCGAGGACCCGAGAACGACCTCGAACAACGGCAACGGGCACTGTACAGTTTCGTCGGTTTTGCGACATGTTTGGCACAGACGCCTCATCACGTGTGGGCTGATTCCAATTGTAGTCTCGAATTACATGGCTGCCAAAACTCCATAACAGACACGGCGTCAGAGAGCAATGTATATCTCACTTCGGCCCATAAGCAGTACAGAATTGACAAGACCCGGCTCATGAGTCTGTTGAGTCTGATTTCTCCTGGGACAATGATGGGCATACCTTGGGCGTACCAGTGGCTATGGGATAAATTTGCAGGTTAGCTTTTTGGCCCATAACGTGTGGAAGGATGTACATTTGCACTCGATATAGTCTTCGATAGGCGTAAAATCTGTTTTCAAGCTCTCCGGTCTACATACCTTGCAAAAAAAATCACTCCCGATGACATTTATTCGGAACTTGTGGGTAACAAGCTCATAAACTCGTAATTGAAGCACCACTGGATCCTTTAATCTAACTGCGATGCGACCCTAAAGTGTTGGTCAATACTGACAAAGTAGCAAGCAAAACAGGCTTCTGCTCGTCTTTAACCAGCCTGTGTTATACGGAGTCTTCGACAAGGACAGTGTCAGCAACTGGGTGCTAATAGGAACTTTCAGGTGGGCCACTTACGCATTGGAATTTAGAAATACCTGTTCGGGGAGAATTTGGGTTATTAAAACAGAAGGATAGAAAGGAAACTAGGAAAGAATGTCTATTGTTAGAATGCAGAGAAAGATGACGAACGTCAAAGCAAATTGATAGAAGGATTGGCTCTTATCTAACTCGGAATCAACTGTACTTAAGACTCGCCAACTCAGAAAAGCTGGCATCCCTGAATCCTCTACCATGTCCCAATCAATCACGGGATTCAGCCTAAGAACTATTTTCTTCAATAACCAATCAACGTACAATTTATTAATGTAGTAAGATATCTGTTATAAGGGCATACACAACAATTCACTTTAGCACGGCGTATATATACCGTCAGTCCAGTCTATTTCGGTTGACCGACATTGAAGTTACTGTATTCTTCTCTTAAACAGTGGCCTGAGGGAAATGCTAAAAGTTGATGAGAATTTCGGACGGATCGAGCACTGGAAGTAAAGGCTCGTGCTCTGTTGGTCTACTGGACCATCTTTCAGAAAAAGAGATAGAAAAAGAATACAAAATTGCTTTCGTGGGACACAAGCCCAACGTCGTCAACTAATGCCCTCTTCAGGTGTATTGCAGGCCGAGAAATACTTCCAGTTGGGTCCCACATAGGAAAACCGTTACCCAAAGAGAAGATGGAGCGAACAAACGATTCTGTATGACCCCTGGCGTACAAGTGAGGTGGCACCGAGGAAAGCTGGTATTCGACAGGAGTGAATGGTATGGGTGAGTGGTGATTGAACTTGTGACGCTAATGAGATTGATAGTCAAAGTTTATAGGCTACTACTCACTCTGTCGAGGTAGTTGGGGTTCTAAAAGTTCCTTTAGACTTTCATGTACATTATATTCCCTGTTATTATCATCAGCAACTCGGGACTAAACATCTAATGTAAGAACGGTCATTCAAGAAGCACTCGACAATGCTTACCATTTTGAAATTGCTTCAGGAAGCCAGAGAATTTTCCTAGACTGAAGGACGTCCCGAGGACGGCAGTGGGCAGCCAAGTGTAACGCTGAAATTGAAGAGAACATGTGGTTTGCCCATTTTGCATGAAGGACCAGGCACTGTGGGTTTCGGTCGTGCCTTATGTAAGATCTGTGTTGGCCCGAGTCAAGAGTCGCTTCTTGTATTCCCTGTTAAAGGTTTGGCGTGGTCACAGATTTAAAAATGAGCAGCCAGCGTTCAACTAGTGCCAGTGAATGGTCGCCAGCTTAGGTAGATAAAGGTTTGGAAACAGAGCAACTTGACGAGAATCGAGTTTCGACTCTCGACCGTCGATTTGAAGGCTGATTGTGTGCACGTGATTATCGGAGAAAGTCGAAATTTCTTCACTGACGTCTTCCGCAGTTGGACACATAGAAATTCAGACAGTTCCCTTTGACTATAACGATATCATGGTAAGTGAATCAAATGCAACAAAGCTGGCTTCATATGCTAACCAAAACGTATCGATAAGGTCTCTGCAGGATCCGATTTCTTACCAGATAAGATATATTGCCTTCATGCCACCGACCGGTTCAGAGCAGAGCAAGCCACTCAGCAAGTCATATGCTATATCCCGCCCTTTTTTGTCCAAATTAAAAATCAGATTTGGCCATTGTTCGCTATAACAAGGTAACTTTTCAGACCACATGTCCACTCGAATTTGTAGCTGACTCTATCCAGAGTACACACAAGGCAGAACTGCAATAGAACTAGGCTCCGTGCAGACGATTTGAAATAACAAATCCTGCCTTATTCCTGCTCTTATTTGACTTCATTCCGGGAAGATATCCATTTCGGCTAGATGAGCCGATTTTATCTGATGAATGAGTGGCATAGCAAGTGTCGTTGTATAAAAGGCGACTGAAAGTTCGTATATTTTCATTTATATTTTCCCTTCTTTCAAAGGTGCTGATTTGTGCTACTGCAGTGCAGTAGACCGTTGGCCACTCATCTCTCGACGCTGGTCGCTTGTTTCCTCACTTCTGCGGCCTTTTTTAAAAAAAATCTGCGCCATGCCGCTGTACTCCGACCACCCCAGCTTTGTGTTCGATCTCCAGGAACCTGCACCTGAGGAGGCGACATCTATATCTTTTCCAGATCCAATTTCAGACTCTGGTCAGATTCTGAACGATGATATCGACCAGGTAACTGTTTTTTCAAACCTATCTCATGCGCTGTCAAACTCATTAAAGTCGTGTACATACAGTCCAGCGAACCTTTGACACCCTCTCCAAGGACACCAGCGCCCTCTCCACGCACACCCACTTTCCATACGGCTCCCTCATTCCTTCTTACAGCCCCTCGCGCGCCCTCAAGGCGCCCTCAAACACTCCGCGCCCTATCCACACCACCTACTTCACCTTCTCTCTCTCATTCTGTTACACCATTCGAGAGACGTACAGGTGTTCAGCCGAGGGTCGATCAAAGCCTGCAAGTCGGAGATGACGAGGAAGGGGATGAAGACATGAAGGATGCCGAAGACGATGAAGTTCAAGAGATCGCTGAGGACGATAGGATGGATATGGAAGTCGGGGAAGAGACATATGACGATGAAACCGATGAAGAGGAAGGAAGTGAAGATACAGTTGTAGCAGAAGCCAGCGGAGAGGACGACAGTGTCGAAAGGAACAATCCGGCACCCCGTCCTCATAACAGTCATTTTGCCTTTCCATATCCTGCTATCGCTCCTGCTCCTGGTGATGCTCCCGCTAGTAGCCATGCCCCTGCTTCTAGCCGTGCTCCCGCTCCTGGTCGTGATCCCGCTCCTGGTCATGCTCCCGGCCCCTTTCGTATACCTCCTCTTCCTCCTCTTCCTCCTCCTGTTCTCGACCATCACCGTGCTCCTGTGCCTGTCCCCGCTGATGATTTTTCATTCACATTCAGGTACCCCCCGCCTAATCAAGCAGCCTTTGCAGTACCGCACAGGCAAGCTCAAGCCTATGCAGAAAGTCATCATCCTGGCTACCCTGGGGTGATAGCACATGATTTGGTGACTCGTTCTCTAATCCGTGAACGGTATCTCTATCTGCGCTCTCAGTTGCTGCAAGCACATCGGCATCCTCAAGCTCAACTCCAGCCGCAACCTCACGCTCATCCACTTCAGCAACAACCGCACCAACAGCCAATGCTACTCCTCCCACACACGCACCACTATCCTCGTCCTTACCCTCACCCTCATCCTCACCCCGTTGCTCAAGCTCCACCTGCAGCCCCGGATGTGCTTCTCCACCGGCCTGCACCGAACTTTCACCCGCACCCGCCCCCTCAGGCCCAAGTCCAGTGCCAACTCCCCCAAGTTCAGGCTCGAGTTCAAGGCCAAGCTCAAGCTCAACGCCAGTTCTCTCAGCATCAAGCTCTAGCTCACTTCCAATCCTCTCAGCATCAGGCTCAAGCTTACGCTCAGTTGCTTCGGGCTCAGGCTCGGGCTCAGCATCAGGCTCTCAGTCACTTCTTTCAAGGTCAGGGTCAAAGTCACGCTTCGGTTCCAGTTCATATCATGCCCCCCTATGCCTCTGTCTTTCCTGTCCCCGTCCCCGCGCCCCAGCCCCAGCCTACAGTTTCACAAGCGGGGCCTCAGAATCAGACTCCAAGTCAGCCTCAGCCTCAGAATCCGGCCCAAAATCAGAACCAGGCCACACGCCCTACGCCCAGATCAGGGTCATGGCAATTTCCCTGGATCTAGCTGCATTGTTGTAATTTGAGTGTTGGGCATTGGAGAAGAGCGATATTGTACTTCTCAAAATGGAGTATCTTTGGTAGGTCTGCGGCATCCCGCCCTTTCTTTTTGATTATAAAGATGTCATACGGTTCATCACGACCAATTAACGCTTACAATCCTTTTTAATTCCATTCTTTTTGCTTACTTACCAGTGATTTACCTCATAGAATACATCTGTACGCCATGTTCGGTATTTTAACGTATGAGTTAGTAATTACTGCCCCACTTTCTTTACAAGTTCACCATTTCCTCACTGTTGTAATTTGTGTATGCGAAATATATGGCGGCCATAAGTACTACCTGGTCATGTACATAAGTTGTTCCTCCATCTTGACCAGCGTAATACTCCGAGTCTTTTCTGAGGGGTTTGAAAACACCATTGTCCCCGGAAGTACTTCTCAATTTCAGACCTCTGGAATTCATATGCAAGGAAATGAAAGACTATATCATGGTATGTATAGTACATACAAGTCCCAAAGTGCTTCTAGTCCGAGTAACCTGATTCCAAATCCTGATTTACAAGAGAAAAAGATGGTAGTGGATGATAGTCCGTAGTCCGTAATGACTGGAAGAATAGGTGAGAGGTAAATAAATGGCGATTATACAACTTGAGTATCACGAAGGTGAGGCACACAAAAAGGATTAATATGATGGCCGAAGTCAGCTTTACGGAAAACAGAGACATTACCACTGTTAACAACGTTACCACTGCTAGAAATGTTTCCGCTGTTCATGACATTTCCAGGAGTAGAAACATTACCGCTGCTAAAGACGCCACCCAAGGTAGGAATGTTTCCACTGCTCGAAATATTGCCGCTATTGACGACGCTACCCTGTCCTCCATTAGAAATATTCCCGCTACCAATGATATTGCCGGGACCGCTGTTAAATATATTTCCGCTGTTGGAGACGTTGCCGCTGTTGGAAATATTGCCACTATTGGAAATGTTCGCAGCATTTAAGGCACTCCCTTGGCTGCTGGAGGGGTCGTTCAAAGGAGGCTGACCATACCCGAATGAGGAAAGAGGATTTCCAGATGTAGAAGTTGGGGCGAGGGGCCAGCCGAAATATGGCATTGCATAGGGAGGATGCCCATGGAAGGGCGCTGGAGGTGGAAATGACCCAGTTGCTGGATTGAGACCCATTTGGGCAAAAAGTTGAGCCAAACCGTCCAGCTGTGGTTGTGGCTGAGGCATTGGCCCATTACTATTCTGAAGTAGCCCTTCACTTCTATGTTCTTCCGGATCCACTACTGGTGAAGGGCTCATCGGAGATCCTTCCAATGCCCGTATCGGGACCTCCTCTTGAGCTGGGAATGCAGGATTATTTCTATCAACTGCGAGAGGAGAGTGCATTGCATGCAATTTGTCAATGATCTCGTCCGATCGCTTCAATAACTGGGACAAGATGGCGCCAGTATTTAAGTTTGAAGAAAGCTGTAGAAAAGTTGGTTAGTTGTGATCATTTCCGATTAAGGAACTAACGTTGAACTTGTCGAGAGCGTTCTGCAATTCAGATCGAAGGTCTTGAATCCTTTCAGTGCCGACCTTGCTGAACAAAATCCGCTTGCCCATTGTCTTCTTCAGTTCTGCCTCTAACGAATTCCGAACAGATTCCAGACTCCTGCACGTAAATAATGAGATGAAACTCACAGTGTGATCAAAACTCTGCAAAATGCTTACTTTGCAAGTTCACGGATAGCAGTTTCCAGCTCTGGAGCGGGCCAATGCTCCTTTTCAGAAGCATTTTTGTACGATTCCCAGATTGCGGCGATGAGTTCAGTACAGTTGTTGGCTACCTTTTGAAAGCCCAATTTATTATCTCGAACATCCTGACAATCAAATAGTAAGTATTAAACACCCATGTTAGATCGAACTGATCCTTGCCTTCACAATCTTAACAATTGATAGTGTCAATGACGCAGCCTGTTGTAAATATGGTAGAGGTGCTAGACGAGCCGCATTTGCGACAATTTCTAGCAAAATGGTCGAACCCTGAATACTAGCATCCACCAAGCTCGTCCTGTTAGCCTTGGGTAAAGATCTAAGAACCATAAGCACGTAAGAAATGAGTCGAGGACTAATACAGAGATGATTGACCCGGGCAGGTTACTTATAGGATAGTAATGAATGTCTTTTCGAGGCGTAACGACACTGTCAAGGCCTTGTTTCAGAACCGAACAATGGTAGCTGGTCGATAGGTGCTCTTACGTTAATCAAATACATAGCTCGCTTGGTCATTGTTGGTTGAGGTCGAGACACTGTTCAGGAAAACAAAAGAACTCTAGTCATGAAAGCTGCTTATCCCTAGTGGGTCACCCTACGCCGGTCCCATAGCGATGCCTATCCTGTTCTTGTACTTTATTCAGTTCGAAGTCCGAGCGGTATTTGTCGTCACACTCCCACCTGATTTCAATGCAGTTATCTATCTATTCTTAGCAGTCTCGGTGGGAATAAGCGAAATGAATCTTCAGCATAAGGCAGTAATGACTTGTATAGAAGCTGACTGAAGAAATTTAATGTGCTCGCAAGACTCTTTTTGCTTGATGTAAAACCCGATTGCGGGCTCGCCAGTCAACGTACTTGGCGAGAAGGTCCTTAATTAAGCCAAATTTCTGGGAAGGAGGAGCAGGAAATGTTTTTGGTATCAGGCTCACAAGGTCTGCACATTAATTGTTGAATGGGCAGCTCGACTTCTAGATTAACAAAATATGACTTACTATCAGTCGTAACAAGTTGGCAAGTCATAATTGCAGCAACGACCAGTTTCAGGATTTCAGGCAGTGTACCGTGTCCCTAAAATGTGTCAGTTGGCATAAACTGAAAGTGAACAAGATAGATTTACACTCACATCTGTATCCAAATGATGCCATACTGAGTCCTCCACAAGAATGATGTCAGCTGCTGGGTGCTAATAACCTTTTAGCACAGTCAAACTTGCATTGCATTTCAAAATTACCTGTTTGAGTAGAATCTGCGATATTAAAGTAGAAGGATGGAAAGGAAACTATAGCAAGAAACTTATTTAGCAGAAATCGAGTGCAGTTTTATCAACTCACCTTCTGATGCCCATGAAAGGTGACATCCGAGTCACGCATAAAGCACTCTCTGAAATGCGCGACCCTAGAGCGAAACCCCAGGATGGGAGAAGACAAAATATTGTAATAAGATGATTCATCTGGGGGAAGATAAGGTAGATGTCGAACCCAGAGGTGATCACTCAGGGAAATATGTATTCCTCGAGCAAACACACAGAAATTCCTGTTTTTCCCTTGAGATAAAGTGATACTCCTCTCATCCGCGCATCTGGAAGGAGACCAGCAGGGATAATCTTCGCCTTCATAGATCATTTCCACTCATTTGCCAGCATTTTGCCACTCTGAAGGGAATGCAAGTGCACACCAAGACTTGGCTCTGTCGCATCCTGTGATGAGAAACAGAGATCCATTCGGAACCGTGGCTGCCGAAGACCTGCTGTGTTGACACATGTATTGGTACCAATTAAGAGCATGCCTGTTGACATATTTGGTCAACCAGGAGGTAGAAGCGAGATCTTCATGGGAGCCTCCATGAGGGAGAACGAGAAGGGCACCTTCACGAGCTGTGGACCACATAGAGACTTTCCTGCATAAATGTTGAGCAAACTGACTGAAGAATATGAAAGGAAAAACTCACAGCGGTTCTTTGGACATTCGGTTGATATTGACACCCTTGCTTGCGATAATAGTTCCCAGCCTAAAATAGTCTGGTATAGCATGAACCTCAGATGCTATGTCCAGAGCAGGCTGTATCGCTTCAAACTCATCCAGAACGCATCCTTCATGAAGTGGATCGGCAGCAGAGCTAAAGATATTGAACCCGAAAACAAATTGACCATGAGGGTCAATCATACCGATGTCTCTGATGCACATTCCTTGCAATGATATTGCATCCAGTGGCTCCCTATGCAATGGACTGCAAATATGGCTTCCAGTCACATCCCAAAATGCAAATCCATTCCCAGCAGAAAGAAGAGAGCATGAATAAGTCTCCTCAACTCCTTTTATAGAGTGCACGAAGTGACATTGAGGAAACGTATTATCAATGTTTGCCTGACGGTATGGGCTGATTATAGAGCCTGAGTGTAAGTAATGTGAGAATGTGAGATACATGGACAAATGCAGCGCTCACTGCCCCAAGACACTGATATTTGTGAATTGGTATTGTCTTTGTGTTGAGAGTTGTCGTGGTTCATCATACGAGTGGAAGCCTTGAATAGTAGAGTGGGAATAGAGCCGTCCAGGCACTTTACAGAGTCAAATGTGTTGTTTAGCTGATGGCCGTTGCCGAACCATGTGTTCATTGTGGAATCACACTCTGAAATTTGATGTCTGCGATTTTGCAGATTCGAGGACCAACAATGATTGAAGATCATATCTGTCCCCTTTCAGTAGATTTGACTTGGATTTGAGTCCGAAATTTTCAGCCAAGCTTTATCTTTGTTTAAGTCTGCTCAATAGTATCCTTCCACGATGTTTGTTGCACAGCAGGAGGTGAGTACCGCTGAATTTCGGCAACAGTGAGATCTTACGTGATAAACATTGAGCCGATTTATGAAGCTAATTTGAGGTGCCAGATGTTCTGGGGTTTGCAGCCAGGGCCTGTCATTTGACAGGCTCCTAGAAGCAGCACTCTTGGCTTCACTCACTGATTTCTAGAGGGGAGCGCAGGTTGGGAGAACTCCGTGATGGCATCAGGGTACAAACAAATAGTTATAAGGTCTCGAGCAAAGTGAGAGAGTGGCTGCCACATTTTGGCATAGACTTCTCGGGCATGCCTTTTGCAGTTTCCATATATCATTTCATATCATTTTCATCAATGCCATTTTGTAATCACTTAAGCCACTTAGCAGATGCTCAGGTGACCACTATGCATCATGACGCCATATTTATCTGCACAAGGGAGTAATCTGACCAACTCAAAGAGGTCCAGAGCATCACTGTCCAAGTTATGAGCTGTATCCACTGCTGGCACCAACCTCTGTTTCTTTGGGAAACAGCATGAAAGAAACACGTCACCTGATTTCTTTTAGATGTTTCTCAAGAAACCAGCATTCGGCCTTGCCTAATTTGGTATGGCCAACCGGTGTTTCTCAAGAAAACAGTGGAAAAAAAGTCATATGACGTGTTTCCTAGGTACTGTTTCCTCAAGAAACACTACTCAGTGCCAGCAGTGTATCTGCAATACTGGATTTTTTGATATGCTCTTCAGTCACCTTCTTTGCATTGAAGTGGAATCCACTGGCTTTATGGCAGAGTGAGGCTATTACGATGCTTTTACGTAAGTAAAACATCGTTCTTTTAGAGGACGTTCTTGTAACGCTCCGTGATCCCACAGCATCTCAACATGTCTGCAATCAGGGACAATGGCGTGCTTGTTCGGCTTGGTCCGGCTCTGCAGTCAAGCCAATGGCGTGCTTGTCTGGCTTTATCCGGCATATTCTTCTGCCATGTTCTTTTTCTTCAACAAACCATTGGTTCTTGTCATGGCAGTATTCTCTGTTTGTTGTTAAATTTTACTGCTGTGAAACTTGTTTTGTATGTATAAATATTAATGGGCTTGTTTGATGGAAATATGTTTTTGGAAGATGGCTGTGAATGGAGCCCTAGTGCAAGGCAGTTATATTTAGATTCAGATTATTTTTAAATGCTGTATCTTATCCGCTGATATAAGCGGCGTCCCTCCGCCACTTATATAATATAATAAGTTACAGGGCCACTGGAATTAATGTTTGAAAGTCTGGTCTGGTCCAGTTTTTGGGTGCCCGAGGACTCTAACCGAGACCGAGACCAGTTAGGTAAAATTAGAAATGTCTAAATAACTGGACCAGACTGCAACTAACTGGTCTTGATCAGTCTTGTGCAGTTATTTGCAGTTATATAACTGGTTTTAACTGGTTACAGTTATAACCAGTTATCAACCAGTTATAACCAGTTTTTTTGGCATAAATAATTGTCTCATAGTTTAAACTAAATGAATCACAATTTTTACGGTCAAAATGAGCTCAAGAACATCACAAACGGTTGAGAAATGATAAAATTAGAGCAGATTCAACAATTTTTGCGAGTATTGCTATAACTTTCTTAATTCTCCACCGAATTTTACGTTTTCTGGGTCGTTCAAAAGCTATAATATGTGGGTATAATCATGCAAAATTTCAGAATTTTATGACTGGTCCTAACTGGTTAAGACCAGTTTTAAGCAGTTACAAAAATTCTAAAATTTGGACTAACTGCTAACCAGACTGTGGTTTATGGTTACAATGGTTAGTATATTTTGCAGTTAGCATCAGCTAATGCAATATGAACTTCAACAAATGCCTCATGTGCCAGCAGTGTGTGGCTATATTTAGATTTGACTTATTATTAGTATCTGGGAGCTGGGTGTGTGATTATATCAGCAGCGTTCCTTCCGCCGCTTACATAATCTAATATCTGTGCCAAGGTACTATCGGATTTGCTGTTCAAGGTGTGTTCTATTTTATTCTGAAGGGCATATATTTAAATTTTACCTATCATCATATATAGATGGTCTAATACTATTTGTGAAGTAGGAAAAGCATTGTCCTGCCATGCGAAGCAGTGGCCCACTAAAACAAGTCTGAGAAGTGTAGACAGTTTGCGCATATGAAAGAGCACATTTCCTGGTACCCGAAGATGTGCTCTGCAATGAGATTAGGATGTTCAAGAGATCCTGAACATTCTCCGACATCATGCAGGGGTTGGTTTTTATATGTTGGCAAAGTGAGCAATTGACTGAAAAAATCAGCTAATGAGTAGTTGCTGCACTCGAAAGCCTTGAGTATTCTGTCCATCTTGATTGTGATTGATTAATCGCTTCACAAAAACTTATATATGATCTGACATTGAATGAATTCTTGTGAGGATGAGGTGATCATCTTATCTTATGGTTATATGACATCATGATGCATAGTGGTCACCTGAGCATCTGCTAAGTGGCTTAAGTGATTACAAAATGGCATTGATGAAAATGATATGAAATGATATATGGAAACTGCAAAAGGCATGCCCGAGAAGTCCATGCCAAAATGTGGCAGCCGCTCTCTCCACTGCTGGCACTGAGTAGTGTTTCTTGAGGAAACAGTACCTAGGAAACACATCATATGACTTTTTTTCCACTGTTTTCTTGAGAAACACTGGTCGGCCATACCAAATTAGGCAAGGCCGAATGCTGGTTTCTTGAGAAACACCTAAAAGAAATCAGGTGACATGTTTCTTTCATGCTGTTTCCCAAAGAAACAGAGGTTGGTGCCAGCAGTGCTTGCTTTGCTCAAGACCTTATAACTATTTGTTTGTACCCTGATGCCATCACGGAGTTCTCCCGACCTGCACTCCCCTCTAGAAATCAGCAAGTGAAGCCAAGAGCGCTGCTTCTAGGAGCCTGGTCAAATGAGAGATTTGCTCTAGACACGCTTAGTCCTGTGTCTCATTACATATTCACCAGGCGATGATAGCAGAACTAACTAAATATTGACATTTCACTATTCCTTATCTGAAGAAGAATTGAGAGAATGATGGCAATGGTTTGATCAGTCGCCCATCGCATCCAATGCACCTCTGGAGTCTGGATGGGTTTAATATTTCTTTTGTCCTATAATTAGTAGTATGCTCTTCCAGTTCGAGCTGCAGTCCTCAATGGCTGAGATTTATACATGAGAAAATGGGACCCATGTCTGAAAATTTGTCCTGGTCATGGTTTTCTAGCGACATGCACTTGGCGATGCTTTGTCACATAACAAGGTAGACGTAACTCTAATCACCATTTGACTAACTTTGGCGCTTGCGAATTGTGCTTATGCAATGTTGCATAGACATTGAAGGAGGTCATCAATGATTATCCAACTTATCCGCAACCATGATGGACAACTGTCCCCATCCCCCGTTGGGAGCAAGCATCTACAGCAATAATTCAACACACAGTCATAACATATCAAACAGCTACAACTCGATTAATAGCAATCTCATCAACTATGGTACCATTTTATATGTCCCTCCCAACAGTGAGCTGTCTCTTATTTCCTCCATGCCTACTTAACCTGGTTTTTATTACAGAAAATGCAGTCGAACTAGCAGAAGCACTCAAGCAGACATCTCTAAATGAAGATGGTGAGGAGGGAAGTCCTGCAGATGAGGGTGTACCTCCATTGCCCTACAGGCTTCAAGGTGGGTCTGTATGGCAAGATTCAAGTGTTCACAATCAGGGTGGGCACCACCGAGCAGAAAGTGCTATGGTAATTCTTTCCGACTTTATACTATCTTTGCTCAATCATTTTAAAATGGACACCAGGCTCAGTACGCTATCTGCGAAACAAGATACGAAGTGCTTGCAATGAAATCTACAGAAGGTTTGACACTTTCATCACATGTAATTTGCGACCTAACAAATCTATTCCAAGGAACCACATGTCGGCCATACCCACTGACTAGGAAGGTAGGCAAAGGCATTATGTTGGTCTGTAGCTTTATTTGATGTCGAGTTTAAAAACAATGCTACAGAAAATCAAATTGCCCAATGGCATCGCCAACTATATTCAATGATATATTCGCTCCAAGTTCATCCGTGAATACGAGAGTTGGATCAACCTATGGGTACTATCACAAGGCTTTAAACCAGGTCCTATATGAATTCCTCATCGAAGTATAGGTCCAGGGGATGTAGGATACATTGATAGAATGGGAAGATTTGAGATCCTCTTCAACATCTATTTATCTGAAGAGGCAAATCTCAAACATGACTATCACCCTCCCAGTAACTTCATCAACCTCTCTGCAGATGGGGACCAACCTTGGGTAGAGGAATACCTGGAGGACAAGTGGGCATACCATATAAGAAATGGGGACCTCGACTTTTATAAGAAGCCACAGCAGAACGGGGAGCGGTATGTTTCTCAAGTCTGTGCATCTTTCTTTACTCATTTGCCTTTACAGGAGTCCACTGATTTCACTTAGGATGCCAGAAATGAAAGAGATAATGAGTGGAACAGTGTTATTATTGCCAGATGGAATCATTCGCACAACCATAAAATCCTCTGGAATTGACAAAATGCGGGGTTACCTCGACATACATGGGCCAGAGTGGTACAAATTCTACAAAACACCTCAAGGCAACAATAGGGGGGTTCAGAGTGCCGGTTCTGAGTTGGTTCTGAGTTGGTTCTGATGACCAGTTCTGCATCAGACGAAAATTCAAATTTTGTCCAGAACCGCCCAAAAACCCGGTTCTGTTGTGAACTCCCCATTTTGAAAATTGGTTCTCTGTCAGTTTTTTTGCTGGTTCTGCAAGCACGGGTGATTTCCCATAATGTAGCAATTCTTGTAGTTATCTATAGACTTACGTCATAGGCTGTCTTTTTTTCTACCATGGCTCGTTATACCCCTCATCAAAAGTGATTCAGAAACCTCCTCAGCCCCTTTCATAATTTTCGAAAAATTCAATCTCTTTTTCTTACATGTCGAGTGCATCGTCAACGCCGGTTTCTACTACGAAATGGACATGATCATCTTGCTATTTTAGAAAATTTAAATATATAATTATCGGTAAATTACAAAATAAATCTATTTTAAAGAGAACGCGTGCTGAACGGGAGGAGAGAGAAACAGGTTCTGCGTGCAGAACCAGCTCCAGAGCTGGTTCTGTCTTGGACCCGGTTCTGCCTATTCCCACGGTTCTGGAGGTTTTGGTTCTTCGAGAACCAGAACTCAGAACCAACAGAGAACCGGGCACTCTGAACCCCCCTATTAAATATAGAAAATGGTTCGCTCCTCCTCATAATGGGTTGCTACAAAGCTAAGACGTGGGCAATGGCGTCATTTGTTAAACGGCGCTCGTCACAGCCACAGGAAGTTCGTTTAGACCTACACAGGCCTGATCCCTGCCTTGATGTTTATACCTGGGACACCGAAGGCGCTGTTGTGGCGAAGACCAGGCCTACTTCAGAAGAAATGGAAAATGGGCACGCTCGTGACTACAACCAATGTGTCGCCTTCGAGGTATCCTCTTTGAAAACTAGCAAGAAGATTATCAGAGGAGTGACTGCCTCCATCCATTCCTTTGTATCAGCTATATCCAGGACGTCTCAAGTTTCAAGGACCCCTACAGTGAATACAAGCTTCATTCGGCGCATTAAAAATCCCACCTATCATGCCTCACAAACACATCAAATGTAGCCTTTCTTCTTTGGGAACAACCTTATCTCACCCCAGTGAAAGACCAAGCGCATTTTACCCACATGTCGCGAAATTCTTGATGTGAACAAGTTGACTTGTCACAATTCGCAAGGCATCTTGAAGTCTGAACCGCCATTGATTTCGCCTCCTATGTGCAGCCCGGCTCTGTATGACGGAATAAAGAATGGTGATTGGTAATTTCTCATCCCTTGTGAGTCGCCTTACTCCGGCACCATAATGATGGTCGCACTCCCATCTGAATTCAATTTAGAGTATTTATTTATTCATAGCGGTCTCAGTGGGACTAAGCGAAAGTAGGAAAATGAGTCTTTGATCGAGGGAAGTAATGACTAGTACAGAACCTGAGAAAGTAATTAATGCACTCATAGGACTCTTTTTGCTTGATGTAAAACCCGGTTCCGTGCTCGCCAGTCGGTGTACTTCACGAGAAGGTCCCTAATGAAGCTCGCTTTTTGGGGAGAAGGAGCAGTAAACGATTTTGGTATCAATCTCACAAGTTCTGCAGGTTTACTGTTGAACGGGTAGCTCAATCATCGAGATTGAGTGATGTTACTCACTGTCAACCGTAACCAGTTCGCAGGACATAATTGCAATGACGGCAAAGTTCAAGATTTCAGGTAGCATGCCGTGACCCTAACGCAGGTCAGTTAACGTCGGTTAAAAGTATCGTTTTACGCTCACATCCTTGGCCAAGTTATGCCATATGGAATCCTCGACAAGGACGATGTCAGCTGCTGGGTACTACTAATATTTCAGAATGATCTCGCTAACATTGGAAATGAGGATTACCTGTTCGAGGACAATCTGTGATATTAAGGCTGAAGGATGGAAAGGAAACTAGAAAAAGAGGCACGTTAATTGGAAGGTAGAAATTGAAGGACTCAATGAAAATGACCTTCTGATGACCGCTCCAGGCAACATCCGACTCACGCATAAAGCGCTCTCTGAAACGTGCAACCCTAGACCAAAAACCAAGAATGGGAGTAGAAAGGATATTATAGTAAGCCGATTCTTCAGGAGGACTATAAGGTAAATATCGGATCCAGAGGCGATTACTGAGGGAAATGTGAATTCCGCGTGCAAATACGCAGAAATCTTTATTTTTCTCTTTAGCCAAAGTCATATTTTTTTCACTTGCCCATCTGGATGGTTGCCAAAAAGGATAATCTTCACCCTCATACATCATCTCCACTGGTTTCCCTGCATTTTCCCAATTAGAAGGGAAGGTTAGCGTGCTCCATGACTTAGCCTTATCACATCCAGTGACGAGGAACAAAGAGCCATTAGGAATTGTCGACGCCGACATCCTTCCATGTTGGCACATGTATTGATACCAATTCAAGGCATGTTTCTTGACATAGTCCGTTAATCGAGAGGTAGATATAAGATCTTCTCGAGAGCCCCCTTCCGGAAAAAAGAGAAGCGCACCCTCACGGGCTGTGGACTGCATAGAAACTTTCCTGCATAGATATTAGCTTAGATGAATGAAAGTTCGAAAACGTACAAAACTCACAGCGGTTCCTCAGATAATCTGACGATATTGACACCCTTGCTCGCAATGACAGTTCCTGGCTTGAAGTAGTCAGGTATAACCTGTATCTCGGATGACCTGTCGAGCGCGGGTTGTATCTCCTCAAATTCATTGGGGACGCGTCCCTGGTGAAGTGGATCAGTAGCGGGCGTAAAAATGTTGAATCCGAAGATAAATTGACCATGAGGGTCAATCATCCCTACATCTCCAATGCACATTCCTTGCAACAACACGGCATCCGGTTGCTCCGCATGTGATGGTCCACAATTTTGGCTCCCAATGATGTCCCAAAATGCAAACCCATTTCCTGAAGAAAGAAGAGAACGCGAATAGGTCTCCTCAACTCCCCTTATACAATGCACGAGGTGGCATTGAGGGAATGTGTTGTCTACCTTCGCCTGTCGGTATGGACCGTGTATAGAGCCTGAATGTAATCAGACGATGCAGTAAGAATACTAAGTATATTCACTTACTGCCTCGAGACACTGACGCTTGCGAGTCATTTTCATGTCGAGAGTTGTACTGGTCCGTCATGCATAGAGGGAGACTCGCCACTCGAAATTGGACGGCACGAGTGGGAAGAGAACACCGAACAAGCCCAAGGATGAAGCCAGTATGTCCTGTGGCCGTTGCCGGACCACGTGCGTACAAATCAAAATTCAAAAATTAAAATGTCCGCAATTCGATGTCCGCGATCTTGCAGTGAAGTATATTTATCTTCCTTTTGGCCGGTTTGAGAGAAAATTCCAGCTTATTTCAGTATTCAGTCGAAGAAATGGGCTGATTCGAGGCGCCGGAATTTTGCGTCCACCATCGACAAATTTTGGAATGTTCCTGGTGGCTCAGGCACTTGTTCACACAGCTGTTCGTCGACGCTTGGTCCTTGTACTTATCTCCCACGGGCGATAATGATGGAAGCAATGATCGACTTTCAATTACTATAGCACAGGAGAAAAGATTGGGATCTTATCGATGCTGAGAATTGTGGCAGCACTTGAGTATGACTTTATTAAGTATGGCAGACATAAAAAAATGGAGGATCGGCTGCTGGTTTCTTTGACAAATAATGTCTTGCCAGTGCTTACTTATTTGCTCGGGGTGTCGTGTGACATACTAGTCTTCTGAATGTACCGACCTCTTGGCCTGTGTTATCGTAAAGGCTTAAACTAGTGTAAGCCTTCTTGACGACGCTTTGTCACAACAACAGACTGTTCTATTATTCTTCGATATAGGCAGACTTACTTTGAAAACCATGAGAGCGGAACGGAATGAGCTGACAATTAATGCAGTATAATTGAGCAGTTCAACTGTTGAAGTCTTTGTTGTAAAATTGAACAATCGAAATGGTCGATAGGCGCTCTTACGTTGCCCACATAGCATATGCAGCTTGCTGTCATTACTAGTTGGTTGTGGGAGCCTGTCAAGGGGAACAAAAGATTCGCCGTGATGGTTTATCATCCCTTGCGGGTCACCCCATGCCAGTGCCATAGCGATATCTGTTCTTGTACTTTATTTAGTTTAGAGTTCTGCGACTAATGTATTCATAGCGAGATTAAACGAAACCAGTAGGACGTATGTTCAATATGAGGGAACAATGACTTCCATTACACCCCAATTAAAGCGATTTAATGTGACCATAATATTCTTTCAGCTTGGCGTAAAACCCGGGTTCGGGCTCGCCAGTCAGCGTATTTCGCAAGAAGGTCCTTCACGAAATTTGCTTTCGAGGGAGTAGCAGCAGCAGCCGTCTTTGGTTTCAGGCTCACAAGCCCTGCAGTTTAAATATTAAAGAGGTGACGTGGATTGATGGAGTGTTACTTACTGTCGACTGTAACAAGCTCGCAAGACATAACTGCAGTGACGACCCAGTCCAAGACTTCAGGTAGTGTTGCATAACCCTAAGATATGGCGGTTACATATACTGAAACTTAGCTAAAATATTAGACTACTTACATCCTTCGCCAAATTACACCATACGGAGTCCTCGACAAGGACTATGTCTGCTGTTGGGTGCTAAGGAGTATTAGCAAGGGGTCGTTTGCATTAGAATGCAGGCTTACCTGTTCGAGAAGGATTTGCGATATCAAGATTGAAGGATGGAAAGGAAACTAAGGGGAAGAGTCTCTGACTGAGGAAAAAAAAACACGGAAATGCTTTGAAATGACCTTCTGATGCCTGGACAAGAGAACGCCCGAATTTCGCAAAAGTCGATCTCTGATGCGAGCAATTTTCGATCGAAATCCGACAATGGGGGTAGAAAGAATGTTATAGTATGAAGCTTCTTCAGGTGGATTATAAGGTAGATGTCGAATCCAGAGGCGATTACTGATGGAGATGCGAATTCCTCGCGCAAATATGCAGAAATGTCTACCCTTTCCTTCAACCAATCCTATACTCTTTTCCCGTGACCATCTCGAAGGAGCCCAACAAGGGAATTCTTCGCCCTCATAAGTCACTTCTATACGTTTCCCAGCATTCTTCCAGTTAGATGGGAAGGCAAGTGAAGACCAAGCCTTAGCTCTATCGCAGCCAGTGATGAGATATAATGAGCCATTGGGAACCGTGGTCGCTGATGTCCTTGAATGCAGGCACATATATCGATACCATTCCAGAGCATGCTTGCTGACATATTCCGTGAATCGTGAGGTAGATTTAAGGTCTTCACGGGAGCCTCCATGGGGGAGAACGAGAAGAGCGCCTTCGCGCGCTGTGGACCACATAGAAATTTTCCTGCATATCCGTCGAGTGAACTAGATTAAAAATACGAATGTCCATGAACTCACAATGGCTCTTCGGATATTTCGTCAACGTTAACTCCTTTGCTCGCGACAATGCTACCAGGTTTAAAATAATTAGGTATAACTTGAACCTCATTTGCTCTGTCGAGCCCGGGCTGTATCTCCACAAAATCATCAGGAACTTGGCCTTGGTGAAGTGGGTCTGCAGCCGAGGCGAAAACATTAAATCCGAATATAAATTCGCCATTTGGGTCAATAATCCCAATGTCTCCGATACTCATTCCGAGCAATGACATGCCCTCCAGTTGCTCAAGGGGGGTCGGGCCGCGAATATGGCTCCCAGGTATGTCCCAAAATGCAAACCCATGTCCCGCAGAAAAAAGGGAACGCGAGTAAGTCTCCTCAGCTCCTATTATGGAGTGCACGAGGTGACATTGAGGAAATGTGTTAACCACCTTCTCCTGACGGTACGGGCCGTTTATAGAACCTGAATGTAATCAGAAGGCATGGTAAACGGAGAAGAGCACAACTCACTGCCTCTAGATATCGATATGTGCGAATTGCTGTCGCTCTCGCGTTGGGAATCGACGTGGTTCGTCATCATACAGAGGCAGGAAGATCGTGACCTTGAATGGGTGGAATAAGAACAGAATGTCCGAGCACGCTGTTCAGTTTATGGCCATTACCGAACCACGTGTCCACTGATATGGACCTCCACACGCTTGGTCCTTCTCATTATGTATTTCCTGATTTGGAGCAGCTCGAGGCTCCTACTGGAACGCTCTCAAAGCATCCCTGAAAAATGCCCTTTAGGCCTGACTTAGCGACGATTGAACCTTATACCAATCAGGTGTATCTCCTGGGAGGAGGTAAACTTAATAAAGGGATGGGCACACTACTTTTCGTGCTTATTACCACCCCGGCCTCTTCCGAGCCTATTCTTTGGTGAACCTTGACGACTTGATGACACCCTGTCATAGTACAAGGTGAACGTAATTTGATTATCATTTCTTGACTGTGGTGCTCGCTGTGCTTACGTATTGACGTTAGAAAGTCGTCTTGACTTTGTCTGTTCTATCTTCCCTCTTCCATCATGGCAGACGATCCTCAGCCTCTATCGAGAACAAACTTATACAGTAATAATTCAACAAATAGCCACAACATCTCAAACAGTCATAATTCAACCCATAGCACTGTCGTTAACTATGGTACCATCTTGCTTACTCCTCAGGCTGATGGTAAGGTCTCCGTTATTCCTCCCATGGAGACTGGACACTACTAAATTCATTGCCTATTTCCATACCTTTCAGAACATGCTGCCGCGGTGATGGACATGCTCAATCAGATGTATCTCAACCAGGACGATTCGGTGGAAGGAGATCTGGGGTTTGAGGGTAGTAGCTCCCCGATACCATCGTTTGGTCCACAGCATAGACCCAAACAGCAAGACTCTGTGTCTCCTGATCAATCTCAGCACTTCAGAGGTGAAAGTATGGTGGCAAGTATCTTAATGTATTGCTTCCTTTGCGGCATATTATTGAACTGGAAATTAGGCTATGTATACTCCTCTTCAAACACGCTTTGAGGCATCTGCAATGAAGTCAGCGAAAGGTTTGTGACTTCTGCTGTATAACAAAATGCCATGAATTGATACATTGGCCACAAGGGATGACATGTCGACTCCAGAACATGAACAACGCGGTAGGCGACGACCTTGTTTTATATTTGTAATTTATTAATTGAATTAATGCAGAGGGTCAAATTACCGAAAAGGATGGCCAACTACATTGAACAGTACCTTCGCTCTAAGTTTATTGAAGATTTCGTTGATTGGATTTCTATGTGGGTACCTTCGCAGGGATGCAAACCAGGTCCTGTACCCATCCCTCATCGGAACATAGGTCCAGGCGACGTAGGATTCTTCGATGAAGCGGGTGAATTTGAGATTCTTTTCAACGTTTTTTTGTCTGAAAAGTCCAACATCGAGCATGGCTATCATCCTCCACCAAATTTCGTCAGTTATTCAGAAGAACCTTACGAGGGCCAGTTGCGACATCGATATCTACGGAACGTTTACGAGAAACTGATGCTAATAGGGGATATAGAACATTGTAAAAAGTTGCCAGAGAACGGAAAGAGGTATGTTATTTCATTTTCTGGGTTCATCTTCACTCATGCTCAACTGTCTTCTAGCGTCCCAATCCTTTCATTGAAGACGCCCCTAACTACAGACTCTATGAAAGGAACTGCATTGTTTTTACCTGACGGGATGGTTCGTACAGCTCTCAAGATTCACGATCTAGACGTCCTGAAAGGTTACTTCGATATGCATGCGGCGGGCTGGTACGAATTCTATAAAAATCGACCGATTCGACGCAAGCGGATTGAAAGCGGCTCTCTTCTGTTCGTAAGGGTTTGTTATAAAACAAAAACATGGGCAATGGCGTCCTTCGTAAAAAGCAAATCATCGCACCCTCAAGAAGTCCGTTTAGACCTGTACAAACCTGATCCCTCTTCGGACATCTATACCTGGGAGCTTGAAGGCGAAAAGGTTCGGGCAAAGACAGGACCTCCTCTGGAAGAAACGGAGAATGGGGGCGCCCGTGATTACTCCCAATGCGTCGCCATCGAAGTATCATCTTTAGAAATTAAAAAGGAGCTCATCAAAGGGTTTACTGCATCCGTCCAATCATTCATGTCCAGGACTTCCCTGTTTTCAAGAGCCTCTACAATAAATGCAAGCTTCGTCTAGCAGGGTAGACATCTCACCACGCAGACCGAAAAATGTAGCCCCCATTCGATACAAGGGAAAATGCCAATTACATAATGATCTTCGCTTATCAAGGTTCTGGCAGCGGCGCTAGACAAAACGTCTTGAGGCACATGAACTATAGATCCGTCACAGGCAGTTCATGAGAAGAAATGCATTTACATCGGGCAACTCGGGTCCGATAGGACAGGACAGTGCTCGACAGAAGTTTTGGCTTCATAAAGGATGACTTAGACCTTATTACCCAAGACAATTGTGGGTATAAGATGATTGGTGCTCGACTGCGACCTGCAGTTGTAACCTATAAATCCGCCCGATAGCTACGTGCATAGTAACCATTTTCAAACCTGCCCTGGCGTTGAGGTTAATAGATACAGCGATTAGATTAGCAGGGCTCTTTTGTAAAAGGCACATTCAAGACTGGGTCCACATTGACAGATAACCTGGCTTCTCCCTCCTATATACCAGCGGTTTATTCTGCGGTACGCAATGAAGGAAAGAAAAATATGGCCCTACATCACCATCATTATAGAAATTTGGTAAATCGTTCCTGGCATTATCTTTTGAACAGAGTTTATTCCAAGTTCCATATATAATGCTCTAAGGGCTAATTGGTTTTCAGGACGCATTTTTGAGGTGTAGAAAGTCGATCTACACAGGACGGCTCTTAAGCTTAATAAAAGGAAAGAAAATCAGGGAAGAAAACATACAGAAAATACTGCAATCATCCAACATTCACATGCAGCCTTGGGGAGCACTAACAGAAGAAAAGCCCACACCCAACGCCCAAAATGCTCTAAGGTGCAAGTGCGCCACACAGCCGCTCGTCGATCAATCGGGACGGACCACTGACAAGGTGCGCCGCGGGGATTAAAATCTCAGTAGCGCCGGCTTATGGTTCAAGATGGCAGCAGCATTTTTGCGGGAGATATTGTACATGAGAAAATATGCATTAAGCAAACCAGGTAAAGTATTATGTGATGGAATGACTCCCTACATCCCCCATGCTCCCGGAGCTACGTAGCACTATGACAAGCAGCTATTTGTCTACAACGTAAGTCCTTTTTGTATATTAAATTCAACTATTAAGCTGTAACAAAATAATTTAACATACTCTGCAGACTTAACAGAAGTGTTTTAAGCTGACCGCAAAATTTTTTGCTGTGCATAAAGCCCGGTGTCGTACTCTCCAATCTATATAGTGGTCGGTGGAAAGGTGCTTAGTTGGGCACATTTCAGACGGAGGTGACTGGGGTACTTCGGGCATTAGGCTTACAAGTTCTGCGGATTCACGGTTCAGATTTGTTCTGCATTTCGTGAGCGGACTTCAATAATTTACTGAATTTATTCATGCGCGTCATCCATTTCTCCCCATTAACAGCGCCACTCTCAGCGATCTGTGTCGTGATCAATTGAACAATTAAGCGCCGCGGGGATTGAAACCCTGCTGTTTGATATCTATTTAAAATCGAAGAGACTCTGATTAAAACACAAAAGAAGGTATAAGGAAGTAGTCTCATCTCCGGTCTCCCTTACACAGTAGGTGTCGTGCCTCATGATCATTCCGAATTGGAAGAGTTGTGCAGTGTGCCCTCGGCGCCTATTTCAATCGATAACAACCGAATAATATATAGGGCATGCACAATCAACGTGCCTGACACGACTTTGCTTCGAGGCCACCCTGGTCTTAGCAGACCATATCCCGAGCTTTCCGCCTTCAAGCTGCATCCTCTAAACCCCCAACTTGAAGATGTCAATGGCAACAACACCATTTCTGCTCCTACTCCGCCAAAAGTACTCGGACCCGTCCTTCGATTCAGAAATACTCCATCCATGCACTGACTCACCTCATCCGCGATCAACTGCGCATCTCGAATCTGGTACACAGTTTGAGATGGACATATGAGATGATCAAGAGGAACGTCGGAAGGCTCGCGGGTGCAGTCAGCTTGTTGCTTCTGCCTGGCGTTACCCTCAATGCGGCTGGATTTACGATTCTTCAATTAGGCATAGATTGGACAGATAGTGATGGAGTGGTCATTTTTTTTACATCTTTTTCTATTTATTCTAGGCTCCTTCACTGCTTTGATCGAGAGCACATTTTGGGGTGCCTTTCCTGGGGACGTGTTTGCTATTCTTCAGAGACTTGGTATAAAGTACGTGCTGGGCACACTACCAACAGTGGGAATGGTAGGACTTATGGGATATTGGGCATGGATCGCTATCGGAATTGGAATACCAACAATGACCCTGCGCCTTTGTCAATGCCTCTGACTCCGGTGGCTGATTGAATGCCGGTAAATCGACTGAGGAAGAGTCATGAAGATAGTTTAGAAGACTTTCTTTGCATTTCTCCTCGTGATATAGTGTACTGTGAATGAAATCGGAGGATGTTGATGGTGGGTTTCATTTTAACATGATTTGTACAGCCTTGTTTTTGTGTAATAAAAGTTTTGCAGTCAGATCCAGAGCCGGTTCAAGTCTCAACTTGGAGAGTCGAGAAGAGAGATGAACCGAGAGTCCCCGATGGCTTGACTTCTGAAGACTTGGCTGGGCTCACAAGGAATGACGTTTGCATGCTGTCGAGGAGAAAGATGTGTCGGTAGAGATCCAGGCCTTGGCGCCTCGGATCCGACTGGAAGCGCCATTGGCTGGCAAAATTATCTTATCGGTCGAGACTGCGGCTTTGGTCGTATTTGGCAACACTCATTACAGAGATTTCCAGGAATTGAGACTCTTGTAACAAACCTTTTGTCATCTTCCTTATATTCTGCTTGTCGGTGCCCCCATCTTCATGGCATCAGAACAGCAAGTCGCCCTGGCAAGGGCACCGAGGATTCCTCCTACCTCAAGTCATATTTCCAAGGCCGCTAGACAGATCGTGCCGGCTTTTCTGCAGAAGCTGTATGAGTGAGTGCCGTTAATGAGTACCACCCTGATCGTTTATTTAATTTTTACGTTTTTGTCGCAGGATGGTGAATGACCCTAATAATGCAGAGCTTATACGCTGGTCAGACGCTGGCGATTCATTCTTTGGTCGGTCATCTTCAAATCCACCATTGTTCTCATTAATTGGCGCTAATCGATCCCATTGCACTGCAGTCCTTGACCATGAGCGCTTCGCACATGAAGTCCTCGGGAGGTGGTTCAAACACCGTAACTTCTCCTCCTTTGTTCGACAATTGAACATGTACGGGTTCCATAAAATCCCACATCTCCAACAAGGCGTCCTTAAATCCGACTCGGACACTGAATTTTGGAACTTTGCGCACCAGAACTTTCATCGGGGGCAGCCTGACCTCCTTTGCCTCATCCAGAGGAAGAAGCAGGTGCCACAGCCCGGGGAGGACGGGGCGATTGATTTGAGAGACCCGAATGCTGTTGGATTGCTTACGGGTACTGGCGCGGGAGGAACGGGTCCAAGTGGCAGTGGAGCAGGGGTGAATGCACAGCAAGGATCACCCAGCCTCTCATCGAATCAGATTCTCGATATCCACTCCATCGTCAACGGAATCCAAGCCATCAAGCGGCACCAGACTACTATTTCCGCCGAATTGAATGAACTCAAGCGGTCTAACCAGCTTTTATGGCAAGACGCCTTGGCTGCGCGGGCAAAACACCAGAAGCAACAGGATACCATTAACAGGATCGTTAAGTTCCTTGCAGGGGTGTTCGGGCACCACGCTGCTGCCGGAGGTGCGAGTGGTGTGGGCGTTGGAGCTACGTCGCCCGGTGTGAGTGGTAGCCCACATGGGAAGGATGATTTAGGCGGCAGTGAGCTTGGTGTGGGCGTGGGTGTAGGACCGGGGCAGGTGAGGAGACGGGCGAGACTGATGATTGAGGATGCGAAGAGAGATGGGCCGAGAAAGAGTATGATTGAGGAGCTTACTGAGATGCCTATAGATGCGGATGAGGCAATGTATGATTCTAGTAAGTTCCTTTCTTTTCTTCCCCTTTTTTTCCTCCTTCTCGTCACCTGTGGTGTGTATGGCTGCTGACTGATCCTTTTCTTTGCTTTTCTCCAGATTATCCCACAATCGAAACACCTTTATCTGCGCCTTCTCCTTCGCCCTCCGTGGCGTTATCTGACAACATTTCAGTCACAGACACCTCAAATTATTATAACAGCAACCACAAGCATCCTGATCCTACCAGTCCAAAATCAGGCAACAGGAATTCAAATACAACTACCCCCAACACCATCAACAATCCTGACTCGCCCATTATCAGCAGCGCTACCACCCCCACCTCTCAACAACAGCAACAACAACAACAAGGCAAGGAAATCTCCCGCGCCGTCACGCCTGCTTCTTCTCGCCTCTCACCCTCATCTTCATTTGACTTTGATCCCCGAATATCGGGGGTCCTTCATTCGTTATCACCCTCACAGATCCAACAGCTGCTCGCTTCATTGGCATCGCAGACCATCTCTGATCCCACAGCTAATCTGTCCTCAACCTCCTCACTGCCCCCGAACTCGACTATAAACCCCAGCGCGACGACATCGTCCAATGCGACTGGCACGAACAATGGGACGTTGACGCCCTACCTGCAACCATCCTCCTTTGACTTCTCCATCAACCCGCGCCCTCAGCAACCGGGCAGCCTTCATCCTTCAGCACCATTTCCCACATGCCCCTCGTCTCACCGGACGGTCTGATCTCATTCGATCCGTACGACCCGTCCGCACCCTCAACCGCCCTCCGCTCTCCCGACCTCGACCTCCTCGATTCGGGCTTCAACCCCAACATGGGGTACCCCAGCGGCATGGGCGACCTTTCGTCATCATCGCAGGAAGCACGCGACCGCGAACATGAAGAGCGGATGCACCGCCAATGGCAAGGCGCGGAAGACGTGGACAAGGAGATGAGCATGGTCGATTCGAGCATACAGAGTCTGATTCAGACGTTTGGGTTGGATCCTTCGCTTTTGGAGGATCATGTGAATGCTAATGCGAATTTGAATTTGGTTCATAGTCTTGGACCTTCCGTTGGCTTGGACGATAGTGGGGGTGGGCATGCAGGTGGGCATCAGGACGATCCGACCGTGCCTGCTGTGGGTACGGGTATGGATATGGATATGGATCCGTCTCAGAATCCCGCCGGGGATTTCGATTTTGATACGTTCTTCCACAACCTCTCATCTTCCTCTGCTGGTGCTGGACCCTCCACCAGCAATGATAACACCGGCACAGGCACAGGTGATGCGCCGATAGATTACACCGACATGGCCTTCCTCTCAGACGACCCCTCTGGGAGCCCAACGACCACAGCGCCAACACCCACACCCACCGCACCTACAGCGGCGCCGTCAACAAATTCTAACCTCAATATCAACGTCAACAACCTCCCAACGCAGCGCGATCGCGATCGTGACCTGGTCTCTGGATCTCCCATGCAGAGCATCAGGCACGTCTCTCCTTCTCCCAGTCTAAGCGTGCAGAGTGATTATCATGCTAATGCTGACGATGGTCGTCATGATGTTTCTGTTCTATTGGGGGTGATAGTACTGGACCCACACTGCGAGTACGAATTTGAACTCGACGACAATGATGAATACGAGGAAGAGGAAGTCAGAGATTGATCTAGATGGGCTGGCTATTGCGTTGGAGGGTGGGTCGGCGCAGGCTACTACCACCACTACGGCTGCCAGCGGTAAGACGGGGACAGGCAAGTCAAAGAGGAGGAAAGACAAGTAGGATATTTGATGCACTTGAAGAAGTGAAGGTCTGGTAATGGCGGATTTCATCTTATTCTTGGAACCTCTGGGCTTGGGCATTGGCTTTGGTCTGCGGCTGGCAGCGCATGCCATGGTGCGCATATATTTAACAATCAATATCAGAATATCAAATTTGGCAAGAATTCGATGCTCAAATTCGAGGACCAAGGATATAATATACACGATGACTTGCGTCCACGTACCAGTCTGCTCACCGTCGCTTCCCAGTTACAGGGCTCCTCGAGGTCATCAGTGCGCTTGGCGTGGTACGCTGTCATTCCGTCAGCACTCTGTACTGGCGTCTCGTCTTCTCGTCAGCATGGGCTTTCATTCGTTCATTCGCCATCGATGATCTTGTTGGCGGGGAGGAACTACTCTATCATCTTCAACTGCTTGTCATCTGTCACCATCCCACACCAATCCATAGAAATCAACCATTAATGTTCTACCAACAATCAATTTGAAGACTTACTTTGCCCAATCATCCATTTACTTTTCTTCCATTTATCCCCCCTTTCCCTTTCATTCATTCTGTGTTGTGAATAGTGTACCCAAGTACATAATATATGTATCCCCTTGGCCAAATGTTTCCTGTTTCCTTTGTTGGCTCCCAAGTCCTTTGTATACAAGTACATATTATCTAGTATGATTCTTCTCATCTTTTTCATTGTAGGCTTTCTCACTGCTCAGACTCCAGACTCCTGATCCATTTATGCATTGCCACCATCTGCACACCCATCTCATGTAACCTGTGTTGCTCAAACTTGAAATGTATAATAGTGCTATATAGATTCTAAGCATGATTTTCAAAGTAAACCATTGAAATTATGAATATGAGTGCATTCATGTAGCATAATGAAATAGATAAAAACATTGTTGAAATTGAGTAGTGAGTGAAGGTATCATGCATGGGCTTCTGCAGCCTGTATATATTCAACAATAGCTTGATGTCTATACTCCTTTGCCAGCTGAAGGGCAGTTTTACCATCTGAATCTAGAAAGGAGACATCAAAGTATGGCCCAAGAAAAAATTGAATGATATTTTTCACCTGTCAAGGTCATATCAGCACCATGCTCCACTAGGTAGGCAGTAATGTTCAGATGACCCATTTGAACAGCACCTCTCAGTGCAGTGTCCCCATTTTTTGCTAAATAAGAATATTAGAATGCTCCAAGTAAAATTAAGTAGCATTTTCACTTTGAAAATTCACATCAGCACCATAATCAAGTAAAAGTTTCATAGCATCCAGATTATTACTATAGGAAGCTGATATAAGTGCTAAAGTGAAGATATCAATATGTTGCTTCCAAGAAAAGGGAGCATCTTCACCATATTCTGCATTTACACCATACTCCAGAAGATGTTTGACAATTGCATTGAAGCATCTCTCAATTGCATCAAAAAGTAAATCTATAATGGACTGATCTTGAAAATGGTAAAAGTTAATCTATGATTAGGAAGAGTTGGGTATTATATGTACCTTTCACATCATATTTATTTAAATTAGCACCATGATCAAGTAAATATTCCACAGTCTTCAGGTCTTTGCATGAGATTGCAGCTTGAACTGCAGTACTTCCATGCCGGTCTAGAACAAGCATATCAATATATTCAAATTAGGGTTCACCATTATATTTACCTTGTAAATTTACAAGTGCACCAGAAAAAAATCTTTATGTTAGTATATTATCTCGAAGGCAAATGTAATACTTAGTATAGCACCTTCTGAGTTCACATTAGCACCATGTTCAAGTAAATATTTCACAACATCTAGGTGCCTATCTTGAGTTGCAGATACAAGAGATAAGTCTATTGCAAAAGTTCAGTATTGTAGACAATGATAACCAGTATATCCCATGCCTTTGTAGTAAGAACCAGCTCCAAGATTAATCAATTCTGAACAACTTCTAGTTGCCCCTTTTCAGAAGCACCCAACAGCTTCTTCCCAAGGGTTTTTGCACGGCGCCTCCAAATGGCCTCCAGAGATCACGAAGAGGGACCAGAAGTAAGAGGAGGGCAAGTGTCTGACCAAATGTCCAGTCAGTGTCACCCTTCTGCACAAGAGCTTTGTTCTTTTTAATCATAGCTTCAGTATCTGCTAGAAAGATAATATTTATGGCAAGCAATAGTATAAGTCCAGCTGAAATATATCTTTTGCTGAAGGTTTGCTGGGATGCATAGAAAGTGGTATAGTAGCGCAGGAAAAGTGGTGTGATGAAGAAGGTAATAGGAAAGACAAGGTTGAATATTGGTGCAAGTACAAGGCTGTAAATGAAAACGACCAATTCTGCAATCCTCTGGACCTTAGTAAGATCAGCTTGCCCAGAATGACAACAGACACAGATTCGAGCAGGGCAGAGAATTGCCGAAGTCAGACGGATGGTGCCAAAGCCATAGTCCAAGTGCGGCCATGAAAGATAAATGGAAAGAGCCTATAATCAAGGCAGGTTTGCGTAAAACCGTTTTCGCTTCATCCACCCATCGGCAGAGGCCTCTTCTACCAGGACGCCCGTGGCGACCAGGTTCGCCCTCCAATGTATGTATCACCACCTCGCCTTCATCCTTCACCTCCGGCTCTGCTGACACCGAGTCAGGCTGCTGGTCTCTGTGATAAACATAGAGCAGAAAATAGATAAAGAGGTTCGTGTTGTTCATCCAGCTCAGGTTCAGGATGATAGTGGCATGAAAATTTGAGACACCTTTGGTGAAAACTTGAACAACGGTTGAAAGGAGGATGGCGAAAGCAGTGATGAGGATTGTAGTCGACTGTGTTTCCAAATTCTCGAGTGTGATGATGGTGACCTCGTCGCGCAGTGCAAAAATGGCTGGAATAAAGCTGAGAAGGTTTTGAGCATAGATGGATGTTCGTACGCCGATGCCAGAGATGTCTGGATTGGATGAAATGCAATAGACTGGGTTAGACATAGCGAGGGAAGAGTGAAGAAAGCAAACATGCGAGGGAGGACTTCTAGATGACGAGCGGGACGTTCTCCATGCGTGTAGCGCTGCGCGTCTCGTGGCGACCGTTCGCTTTGCGTCAGATTATGCTTTGGCTGGAGCGCATTGCGGTAAATTAAGCAGCTGTGCCCCAAAGTTATGTTCGAGAGTTCAATGTTCGGCGTTCGGATCTAATTGTTACGCCTGGAATCATGCCGACCGACATGACGATTGATTTTCGTTAAAGAGCAATTCTATACAATGAGCTGAGCAACTTCGCGACTATTGATGCTCATCATCTAGATAGATGTTCGTAAGAAAGATGCGAACACGAATTGACTAGACAATATGGAGGGCCTTGACGATAGCGAAGACTTGATCAGCTTCATGTCCTGCGCCTTTGAAATTGGCATCCAGTTGATCAAAAGGTCCCAGAGTCCCTTGATAAAGCTAGTGGCGAAGGAATTAGAACAGTGCCTGGAACCAGCAAGAAAGTAAGTGAATAACATAACATACCTCCCGCTGAACAAAAAAATATCCCCTATTCATGGTTTGTTGTGCCAGCGCTCGCAGCGTCTGCATTACTCGAAGCGAGCTTTCGAAGAGACCTCGCAATGGTACCTAAGATAGCTCGTCAGGCGGTAAAGATAGGCCTAGAATATAACTACTTACCCACAGATTTAGATTTCAAGTCTTCAGTGCTACTGTATCCGGCCCGGTAACGGGTCACATATAGAAACGGGTCAAATGCATATTGCTCGACCAATTCTCAATCTTTTTGCAAGCGGTCTGCTGCAACTTATAGGGTCAAATCACCAGAATATGGATCAATGCTTAAAGTTCGCAAAAATTTGAGGTATTAAGTTGTAAATTTCTTAATACTGTGACACTTGGCAAAAATCTGACCTGCAATGAGCACTTGATGCCACTCTACTGAAAGATACAATGAACGTTGACAGGCATAAAACCGCCTGAAACTTGATATAGTATACAGGAGTCCTTCAAAAAATTTTGAGGCACAGAAGAGGGTCCTGTGTAGTGCAAATTCTGCAACTATCTGTGGATCACATGCCAAAGCCCTAAATCTGATGAAATTTGTTACCAAGATTGCCTACTCAGAAGAGATCTCCAAAACCTGAAATTTATAAGGTACATTTATATTGATGTAAATAGTCTCCTGTGATTTTTTCAGATTTTTAGCGCAAATACTGAGCGAGAAAAAGAGGTCTGACCCGTTACCGGGGATCTGACCAATTTGGACTCTCCATCAGAAAATGTTCACTGCTTGCAATAGTTTACTCATAGAGCTCCAAAAATTAGATATTCACATAACTCGCATTCTAGGTCACCGAATGGTACAGGTTTGCCCATATTTCGTTGAGATACTGGCTAGCAATGGGTGTAAAAGTGCTAGACTGACCCATTACCGGGCCGGATATAGTATTTTACGATCTTGTCGCACGTGTTGCGTTGACGCCTGCCGGGACGGAGTCCGGACGTGGGAAGACGTTGGACATTCCGCAGATCGACTATGAACTCGTCACTAGCTTTCGTCTTTCCAGCACCACGACATTCGCACCAGCCTTATTTGCACCTTACTTCATTTTTGCTCTTCCATCGCTCGCAAGTACCTGCAGTCTCGTCCGTGCAAGTCTGTTCTCAAAAAAAAAAAGGTACGTCAGTGCTATACCTTTGTTCAAAAATTTCAAATATAGTACAAATGCTAATTTTTTGTCTAGCCCTCCTACCTCCTGAGCCTCGCATGGCTGCTGTAGAGTCACCCGTCGCATTTAATGCAATTCTAACGATGATAGGTCCGTAGCTATATCGTTCGTACTGGTGTCCTGATTTATCATTGGTGTTAGACCGGATTTCTCCTCTGTCGACCAGAACACAACGGGCAGCAGTCTTGAATGCATACTATACTATACGTTCTTTCACCTCGCCCTTCCGAATGAAGCCTGAGGACTGTCTGTTAACCAACCACGACTGGAAATGTCGGCTTCTGAAACTGCTTAACCCGACGGAACCGCTCAGCTCATTGCTGCGAGACCCTTGCAGCCATTAGAATGGACAGGCCTACTGGGCACAAGCCAACATGCAACGTCGACCCGGGTCGGTCATGCACATTCTCCTTTACGCCATTAGAGGTGAATTGTCCTCAGTCCAGAGCTCCGACGCCAAATCCCGGCCAGTATCACCTCAAGGACCTCCGTTTGTTCTTCCACTCCGCGTTTGGACGTGAATTTTTGATGGACATCTGGATGGGACGAGGACGAAGGCCTCTTCACTTTTTATCTTCGCTTTCGATGCCACAGGGCTCATGCTCTGGCCTCCGATCGAAACCGATGATTTTCTTTTTTTGGTCAGTTCCCCTGACGCCTTTCAGATCCTGTTCGGTCTTGCTCAATTGGCTATATTTTTACAGTTCCCAACCCAGGGCTTCGTGTGCGAAGTCTTTGACAGGTGGTTCAAACGCAGCAACTTTCCTTCTTCGTCCGTCGCCTCAACAAGTTCCTCGTCCTCAAAATTTATGCAAACGATGCTTCCTCAAATTCGATCGCAAACAAAGACTTAAACTGATCTCAAGCGCATGTGACGACCCCTGACACTGACTTGTGTATATCCACGACACCGACGAAACCAGGAAATTTCCTGCGCCGTTGACACCGCCTTCTCCCGACCTCGCCCTCCCCATTCGACTTCGACTCGCAAACGTCTGAGTGTTAGAACTTCTTATCGCCCTTGGCGATACGACACCTCACCCCTTCATCGATGCCTCAAACGATCGTGGATCCAATAAGCGACTTTTCCTTGTCTTTCTTCTCGATCTTATTCCCTTCGAAGTTCGACTAGCGACCGATGTGGGCAAAATCAAACTTAGGCCCTTCCCTCAGCCACCTTTACCCGTCAACCCCCGGACCCGGACCCAACGACCTAAGACCTTGTTCAAATAAAGAAGCAGGTCACGCAACAAGACAATCTACCAATTGACTCGAGATATCCTGCTTACAGGGTGCTACAGGAGCGGGAGGTGCAGCTACTCGAGGTGCTAGTAGAGCTGCGTGACATGGCGACCAGATTTCCTATTCAGCATGTTTCTCCCAGTCTAAACTCACTGGCCTGGAAGCTGGAGCTCTTGGTCGTGACAATGTGACGGGGATGACAGTTCTGGGCTCTCCGAAAGGCTGCGGCTGCGAACATGACTGCAAAGAGAAGGACAAGCTCGGTGAAAAGAAAGTCGGGGCTTGCGGGCACATTTTTAGTAAATACGGCCAGCACCACCACGAGTACAGCTGTGTTGGGGAAGATACAGATACGAAGGGCGGGGCCTTGAAGATAGTGAAGGAAGAGGTTTCATCAAGCTATTTCTCAGGTTCCAGGTTTCATTCATGCGCTCGTCTCTTGAGGGGTTGTGCTTGACATTGGACTGCCTGTGCCGCGCTGTGCTGTCTGTGCATACATACAGGACAATTCAATTCACAAATCATGCATTCATGGTCGACTCATGGTCGGTGCTAAAAATAGAAGCTGAACCACGTCGTTACCAATCTCTTGCAAGTCCCGTTCACGCTCTCTTCCTCTCGTAGACGTCCAGTCTCGAAGACCAATTGAAGACACCGCATTCTGCGCTATGCATTTAGCTCCTCATTCATCAACAACCTCCGAACGTTTTGCGCACGACTCGGCTGGTGGTCAGCCACGCCTTTCTGGGGTGGCCTGGCGTCCCATGGATCTTGAAAACCATTACTAGTGATTCGGCGCTCAGCAGTATGTAACGTGTTGCTGTTCCTTCCTTAACTTCATAGGGGCAGACACCCCAGTATTACCTGTGCGAGTAGGGTTGTATAGTTAGGATGACATGACGTTAGCTTGGGTAATGCTATGCTTTCGTCCCAGATTCAGACAGTCGCAACGGAACACCCGTGTTTATTCTATTTAAACGCATTGTTCCTGTCGGACGGTTCTCCTTCGTCTTCGACAACTATGAACCAGAGACCATCCAAGACTTACCTGTACAGTGTTCCGCTATGACTGCTCCACTGTGCTCGACTAGGAATCAGTTTTACCGACAGGAGGAAATCTAGCTAATTTCCTTCTTTGTTAAATATTACCAAAACCGGGAGACCAAAGGGTATATCTCATGTAGGTCTCAAACAGTCCCAGGTTATAATACAAATCTAAATCATATTGACTCGGTACATTCAACGTCTACAAAAGAGTACAGAAGTCGAGGAATTGTCCCGAATTATAATACAAATACTAAGATAGTATAAACATACATACACGATGAGGATGAAAACTCAGCAGGCACGAAGCCCTTCCATCCACAAATCCAGGATATCATCAAGAAAGCCGAGGGCGGGTAGTAGCGATGGAAGTGAGAAGTAAAGTAGAGGATAGAGGAGGTGAATACATGAAGTGATAATGAAGTGAAACCAAACGTTCCATACATATGGATGTAGATGAGAGAGAAGGTCATGTCAGTGAGTTCGTGGGTCGTGAGTCGTAAGTGAGTGGGTATAAGTGGGATGTACATATGTAAATGAAAGAAGTCGAGAAAAATCAAATCAAATCAAATAGAATCATGAATCCTTCTTCTCGCTGATCCCTTGGGGCTGAGAGTTCGGACTCTGTTGTGCATCTGAATCGGACTTGGAACTGTCAGATAAAGTCGGAGACGATGGAGCTTCAAGTTGGAGATCGAGGGTCAAAGGAGGGACGTCCGAGTCTGGAGTCGTCGGCGTTGATCGTGCTGCGCTTGCTGCGATTTCCTTCCGTAGTGCTTCTAGTTCGCGTTCAAACCTATTTCCCAAAATGTCAGAAGAGGGAAGCAAAGGAAACGAAAGAAATAGAGGGAAACATACTTCCTGCCAAACACCTCAATATAAAACGCTCCTCCATTCCACACCGTAACAGAGAATATGAAGAGTAAAAATCCTGCACTCCATGCCGGACTGTCGTACAACAGAAATACGGCTGGCATTTCTGTGAGCAGTGCATAAACTAAAAAGAATAAAGGAAGGAAATGATCAGTCGAGCTGCTTGAGGGTAGTATGAAGCCCAAGCTGAACGAGAACGAACCGAATTGTCCTCCCATGAATGATGCTTCACGACGTTCAGGTGGGATGGCAGAGAGTGCGCGGCCGATGGCTCCTCGTTTGTCATTGAGGAGGTAGGAGAGGGAAGTTGTGCGTTGGCCTGATTGGATCTTGGCGCGGCGGTCGACATAGACGAACTAGAAAAGACAATGCGTGAATATAAAGAAAAAAGAAGGGAAGATGGATTGAGAGGGTACCTTCCAGTATAGAAGCTGCCAAATGGCATCTGCAGCGCGATTGGTTTGACTATGATGGAAAAGAATAAACGGAAAGAAGGCTTACAAATCCCGCCACTCAGCAGAAGGGCATGCAGTGGTCTAAGTTGTGGAACTGCCGCCAGGGCAGGGAATCGTAATTCTGCATTCGGATAAAAGTGCCTAAATACATCAATCAAGTCTATCAGATCGAGAACAGCTTCTGAAGTAGCACGATTGACACTGACCTTATCACCGTAAATGAAAATGGCGGGTATATATGAATGAACAGCGTCGTAACTTTATCCCTATCATGGAACACCAAACTATTCCTCCATGTGATAACCGCGCTCGCTACCGACCCATGGCTCAATAGGTAGCAAGCCACGAACAAGGTCGGACTGGAAGGGAACACCCAAAAGAACAGGAAGTTCAGGACGTTGACGTAGTAGCACAAATCAAAGAGGAAGTAGTGCCAGTCGCGTTTCTTGTAGATGTATACGCGAAGAGGGAGGAGGTAGGAGCCGATGATGGTGTACGCGACGTGGACCCATTGAGGTGCCATGCCGACGATGAGGGCGGAGAAGAGGAGGGTCATGACGCCGAAGAAGAAAGACACTTTGTCTCGCGTCCGGACGACCTTCGAGGATTGCCAGCTGGCGGAGAGGGAGGTGACGCGGGTTGAGAGCTATATTTGGGCACGTCAGCTTTTTGGGGTGACTATCTGAAGCTAAAGAGGTATATCACCTTGAGCTTGAATCTCTTGAATTCCCGGTCCAAATTCTCTGCAAGGACGGGGCTGGACAAGTCTTTAATTCTGAGGTCCTTCAACTTGAGATCGGCCTTCATTATCAGCCTGTCACTGTGCTTCTGGAGTTTCCTCTGGATGAGGTCGACATGAGAGTCGAAGTAGGTCTCGACAGTATCTGTATAAATTTGTGAATAAACGAATTTTTTGAGTCGAGGGAGGCGTACCTAGCAAGGTCAAAGCTCCGGGAAACTGCTCGGAATTCTCATCCCTAATGAAGCGCTCAAACGGTGCGGAAAAGTACCCTTTACCAAAAGGTGGTGAATTTGGCGGTGACGAGGCCATGGTTACGTGGCAAACAAGAGGTACAAGGCTTCCACTAGACGAATGCCCGCGCCAAACGACGAATGAGGGGAAACCAATCGATTGCTTGGTGAGAGTAGCAGTGAGAGAGGGGTCCGAAGCGAAGACTGTTACCGCAAGTTATCAGTAATCAACTGCCCCGAAGCGAGTCAAAGAAGATCATCATGGATATCCCGCCTTTAGCACGTTTGCTGTCAGGAAGTGTCAGGAGTCACTTGTGTATCTTTACGTGCCGCAATGGGCTTATCATTTCTATGTAAAGTGCCCGAGGCAACTTCGGAAGAGGAATCAACAAGGCGATCAATATGTTTTTTTTGGAATTTTCAGTTCATGAAGCCCAGCCAATGACAACTCTCCATTTTTGCCGTGAGTTTGACTTTGTTGTGCAACAGCCTCTCCCTCGCACGTTTGCCATTTCTTGAAAAGCTTTCTTTCCCGCTCAAGCTTCTCATTCTCGACTACCGCTCCGTATTCCGTGTTGTGTGGAGATATTCCTCTGCAGAATCACAGCCATTCATTTCGATCTTTATGCTTTCTTGTTCCCCATATTAACCGCATGTGTATCCACCCCAAAAGTTTACTCACTTTATCGGTTTCGGCTTTCTCTTATCGCTGCCTTTGAGACCAAATGGACCCAACGTTCATCAAGCCCTCTTCAGTCAGAGGAACATTGGGCGGCTAAGCGTTTGCGTTCCGCACGTTCGTTGGCTTGTACGCTAGAATGCAGCTGAATAGCTCCCCCTCGTGCGATTCGTTGGCTCACGTTGTTCCACCAACTCAATCCGATTTTTCCTTCCGCGTTCTCATCAAATCAAAGCCTGCTTGTCGTGTCGTGTTTTTACGTGGACCGCAATTTGAAATGAGCCCGTTCGCTAGGGTACAATTACAGTACAAAGCATCTTTTGTGGCGTTTTATATTCCCCGCTAGTCGCCCTTTTGGCTTCGGTCCCCTCCCTCTGAACGCCCATCATGTCTGGCCTGAGAGTCCCCGACTTTCAGAGGTTGGTCTGTTCATTCCGCTAATTTACTAAAATTACTGATCTCTTATGTATTCTTAGCCTCCTCCATCCCATTCGCAGCTTCCCTAGGCTTACAACTGTCCCCGGCGCACTGGCCATCCTCCTACCATGCATCGCCCTCGCTGTCCTCCTGTCCACCACATTCAGACCCCATCTCAAATTTATCTGGCACTGCTTCTTCCGGCCCCTAGGACAGGATAACCAGAAGGCCAATCTAGACAAAGTACACTTCGTTCTTTGTCTTCCATGAAAGCCTTTCAGCAATCGGTTAACAATTGAGATAACAGTTCTATAGAGGCCAGGCGGAGGTGTACGATACCACACGCAGCGTCCTCCTCCGAGGAAGGCACACGATGCTGAGTTTAGGTGCGGCACATCTTCATGAGCTTCGCGCGTCGTCGCCGAATAAGAGGCTTGTTTGGATTGATATTGGAGGCGGAACTGGTGTGTTATTTCTTTTTCAACAACCCAACATATCCGCTAACGGTCTTCGATTTCTTCCTTACAGGCTACAACATCGAGATAATGGACAAGCATTTCCCCATCTCGTCATTCGATGCTGTATACCTGATCGACCTGTGTGATTCCCTCCTCGACGTCGCACGCCGGAGGTTCGCCAGGAAAGGCTGGAAGAACGTGCATGTTCTTTGCCAAGACGCCAGTGAATTTTCTCTTCCCGAATGGTCTGAGCTGGGAATCGACCCAAAGGGAAGCGTGAGCTTCGTCACAATGAGCTATTCCCTCTCCATGGTGCGTCCGTCCTTGTGAATATGAAATCAAGAAATTTTTTAGACTCATCCACGATATAGATTCCGAGTTACTACACTGTTCTCGACCGCGTCGAACATGTTTTATCCCATCAGGATGGGTTATTGGGCGTTGCCGATTTTTATACAGCCGGCAAGCAGGGTTCTTTACACGAGAAGACGATTGGAGGACTCAGCAAGGAATGTGGTTGGCTCTCGAGATGGTTTTGGCAGATCTGGTTCGATTTTGATCACGTATGTGTCGAACTGCCTTTCATATCCCCAAACTTTTTTTTGACTGGGTTATTTTTGTTAGGTGCATCTAGGTCCTGCGAGAAGATCGTATCTGGAGTATAAATTTGGTACTGTGAGTGTTTCTTTCCTTGATTCCGGGACACCGCCCCGTTTACTTAATTTTAATCCTTGATCCCTTTGATTGGCAGGTGAAGAGCTATAATGGGCGCAACAAGTTTTTCTTGCCCTTCATCGTGCGCATGTGCGTATTTTCACCTTTCTCTCCACTTTCTGCAGGTGCTCATTACCCTTCTTCGTCAGTCCGTACTACATTTGGCTCGGCCGACCCCGGTCATGCGATATCACCCGGTTCTGCCATGCATTCGAGGTGGATGGGGGCAATATGATTGGGAACTGCTCGCCTAGTGGGGCGTTCAAGGACGTTAATAAGAAGCAGGAGGCAGAGGCGGACGTTGTGCCTCCATTGGACATTTCGGATCCTGTATTTGAGGTGCCGCAGCCTGCTGCGTCCGCTATGATTCCGGTCAAGGCGAATGTGATTAATATCACACCTCCGTTGAGCTCTTTTCATTATCAGGTCAAAAAGGTACGAACATGTTGCTCTCAGGCTCTAGTAGTATTTCACTAACTTTGCCTTTGAGTAGCCATGGCGCCTTCCTTACTACGAGCAACCGGTACATAAGGAATTTAGGACTTTCATCTATTCTTTTACTTGGGTACGATCTTTTCCATATTCCTTTTCTTTGCTGACTTGGGCTTGGCCATCTAGGAAGATCCATTTGAGGACATGAAGGTCCTTGATCTTACTTCGGACGATTCAATGCTGGTTATCACTTCTGCTGGAGATAATGCCTTGCATTATGCGATTGCTGCTGGTCCTAAGCGGGTAAGAATTTACAATTTGGTCTTGAACGTTAACGAAACTTATCTCCCTTTTTTGTCAGATCCACTGTGTTGACATGAACCCTTGCCAAGGCCACCTCCTCGAACTGAAATTAGCAGCAATCCAAAGCCTCACCCACTCCGACTTTTACCAAATGTTCGGCCAAGGCGCACATTCTTCCTTCCGCAATCTCCTCGACTCCCGCATCTCCCCACACATCTCCTCAAGTGCCTATCAATTTTGGCGTCTCCACTCTGATGCCTTCTCTTCCTCCTTCTACATGCACGGCTATTCAGGCCTTGCCCTCCGCTTGGCCAAGATCATCTTCACTCTCGCTGGAGTGACCAAGGACGTTGAAGCTCTTTGCGATTGCGATACGCTCGAAGAGCAGAGGGAGATCTGGCACGGACGTCTGAGGCCTGTCTTGCTGAACCCGATCGTTGTGGCATTTTTGAAGAGTCCAGTGTTTTGCTGGAATGCCCTGGGTGTGCCGTTGAATCAGAGGCAGATGATTTTGGAGGAGGGCACGTTTTATGATTACGTAAAGAACACGCTTGATCCGCTTGCGGATAGGTATCTTTTCAAGACGGGGTCGTATTTCTATCTTTTGGTCTGTCACTTTTCTTTGATCTTTGTGTCGGCTTGGGAGACTGACTGAGTGCTCCTTTGCAGGCGCTGCTAGGACACTATACCCCTTCTTCGTGCCCTCTTTATCTTACACCATCCGGATTTGATGCTCTGAAGAAGAACGATGCGGAGGCATTAGATAGCTTCCGACTCCACACTGACTCCATCGTCAAGTAAGTCCTTCTAGCCACCTCCGAGAAACTCACTCTCAGATGATCACAGTGTCCTCCGCGGTCTCTCCAAATGGTCCTTAACCCGCACCCTTGTCATGGATCACCTTGACTGGTTCAGCCCCGGCGCTGTGGATGTCGACCAGGAGATACAAGAGCTTCATCGTGTCACTGCTCCTGGTGGTTTGGTGTTTTGGCGATCGGCGTCCAAGGAGCCTTGGTATAATAAAGTGTAAGTGTCTGGAATGATTTCCGTCAGAAAATCCACTGATTTATTTGTTTTGCTTAGGTTCGAAAAAATGGGTTTCAAAATCACTCCTGTGGCGGTTAGAAATGGTTCAGAGGCCATTGATATGGTCAACATGTGCGTCGTTCAATCTTCTCTGATATACTCTGATTGTTGATCGTGGTTATGTTAGGTACCGTTCTTTCTGGCGAGCGCAGCGTTTGTGAACATGGACGACGATCTACATAGATGCAGTAGAACTGCTGATGAAATTAAGACGAGGACAATCTACATGACTGTCAATCCCTTTTATTCACTTAGAGATGCCTAATGGGTTTCTGAATGATTATACCATTTTCAAATGTACTTTCCTCCTTTTTCTTTTCCTGTAATGATATGTAAGCAGCTTGCATTGCGATGTCAAAAATCTATTGCTAATCCGTTGAGTATCATGCTTTTCCTCGTTATTTCATGGGTGCCTTGTCCAGGTCCTCGCTTCAAATTACGAGTGATCCGATGGCCGAGGTGGGTCCTGGGCTCACACTGTCACCAACAAATCCATCCATCCATCCATCCATCCATCCATCCAAGGAGCTAAACACTGACTATGACCAGCCTAGGAACAATAAGATATCGCTGTTATATAAGGTACGGAAAAGATGCTCTGGTTTTTCAGGGAGAGCTTAATCAGCATTTCTAGGTATAAGCCTTATTCCAATAATTGGTCTGTTAAAATACGACACAGTGCCTTACTATTAGTGCCACGAAACGCTACCTGAGATTTTCAATTTGGTTCCTGCGACCTTGTCAAGGTCGACAATAGGTCATGTTTTATGAATATTGTCAAAATTCAAATTGTCTATTGAAATGTACGGCAGCAGAGTCATGAGTTTGATACCCAAAGTATCCGAACCTCCTGCTCCACTGACAGAAGGACTCATAGCAGATCTTCCTGCAAAAACTGCAGATTGGAGAGCCCGACGACATTTACGTCTAGCAAGAGGCATTGCGGTCAAAGTAGTATAATTCGGACAACTTGTATCTGTGATAGGCTGGAAAGCCCATTCATTTATTCCATCCATCTTCGTGCACGCTGTAGTGTGAGCTGTATCTTACTTCCCTAGTAATTTGTAACTTCGCGTTATCCTAAATTAACTGGAGATACTTCACACTGGTACTTATGTAAAGTTTATAACGTGTCACAAGCAGGCCGTCAAGGTAGCAAGGGCGTATTGCTATCTAGGGAGTCAGTATTGCGATCGACTCCTTCTCGGCGTATGGGAATAGGGGGTGTCCTTGTCATAACATAAGTGATCCGACGGCGCCAGTAGGGAACGAGGCGATACAAGTATCCAAAAATATGATCTCTTGTGCTGTTAACGGTTAACCTGAGATCGAAGTTTCCATGAGCTAAGAGAGCTGACAATTTCGTCAAGCCGAGCAACACATTCGTCAATGGTGGGGCGTTTAGCTGGGTCTTCTTGAACCATATCAGCAACCAATGGTTTCATGAAGTCGAAGCAAAATTTTGCTCCTGTATACTCTCCACCCTGAATATAAATTGACGTTATGAACGGAACCCAAAGGAAACAAAACACGCACCTCAGTAAAATTAGTCTGAATGAGATTGCCGAGGTAATAGATGTCAGTAGGAAAAGGATTGAGCGGCCTCGACTGATAGTCTTCACTCTGAAATTCGGGAACGGTTCTGTCGTTGCCATGCATAGGGATAGCCTGCGGCATCATGTCACTTCTATCAAATTGCACGGCGAGACCAAAGTCGATCCAGTAGTATTTCGGGGGCGCTGCGTGCGGGTGTAATACTTGGCATGTCCTGTGTACTCCCGGTTCCGTGTTGGCCTAATGGGATGCCATCCTTCAGGGAACATGTCGGTGCCATCCATCATCAAATTCCAACCTGAACAATCTCTATCCAGCATAAATTAGGTAACATCAAGTACAACAATTAAGAAAGACTAACCGATGTGCTACTTGTTGGTGATGGATAAATTGAAGGCCCTATATATAAATGAATACCAGATGAGACATGAATTCAAGTCAAGGCGTACTTTGAAGATTTGCTGGAATAGATCTACACATTCACCCACTGTATCAAACCTTGGAGAATTGAAGGGTCGGAGAAGAGGAACAACAATAATGGCAAAATTCTCATCATCGGGGATGTCCATAACGTCTAGAAGTGGGATGCAATGGTTGTTGAAATCATATCGTAGAGAAGGGGAGGAGAAATAAGCTGTTAACTTTGTCTCCTCGCCATTCACGGCATGCTTGAACGTCCGCTTGAGCACAACTGCCTTGTCATCTCGGATTCTAATGGCATCTATAACTGCAAATTTCTGACAAAAAATGAGACAAATGTATACAGAAGCATAAAAGAATAGTAACCAGGAGCATGATATGGTCCTCTCGCCGGTGGATTCCAAGTGGGTGGCTGCCAGCTGGGAGGGTTCGTTACCCATGAGGGTACCCATCCTTTCTTGTACCTTGGGTGAAGTTGATAGCCACGTGACTTGAACCACGGCTCTTTCCCGTGCCAGTAGTCTTCGATAATACCTTCAACATCCGCAGGAGTCGTCATGGGAGAGTAGGAACAAAGAAAGCGCTTGGAATACAAAAGCTCAACATCCCTGCTTAAGCCCTGTGTCTGCATGTGTTTGTAATAATTCAATAATAGAAACCGGCATTGTGACGAACACCACAGGGTTTAAACATGTTTACGGAAGGCATTCGTGATTCTGCGAACTGTCCTTGTTCTCTTCAGGTCTTGGGTATTGTAATTGTTCTCACTATGTCATAATATTCATTGTATTCCTGTGCTTCTGAACGTGGGCCACAAAGTACGCGTTTCACCTCAATATAATTTTACTGTAGCTTATCTGATAATCTGAACACTGTGTCCAAAAAAACTCGGACTCTCGAAGGCCATCACACATAAGGGTAGCACCTGGAGCTAGGATTTCACCTTTAAATTTTATTAGCGAGCATATGACCATGTGCAGTGAATATGCTTGGTTATGTTAAATATCTCGAAACGTTGTGGAGGAATCGACAACATCTTTCTTCAAAAGCCTCAGGCACCATTTTGATGCAAAAGAATTCTTCAAAGATGCTGAAGTGCTTCATAAAATGGTTCATGTAAGATTTTCTCTGGCAGCCTATATTATAATATTGTATTAATGTTGTTTATTAAATTCTCTGAAAGGTGAGCTCCCACAGAGCCTTAGCTGCTACTGGACCATAGCATCAGGTGGCTCCCATGTGCATGAATTCCAGCAGCAAGAGCATTTGTTATGCAACCCTAGTCGTGTTAACACTGAGGGCCTGGAAAAGAGGATGGAGAAATTACAAGTTAAATAAGGACTTTGCTTCATAGAGTGCGCGCAGGCACCATATCAATATTATTTAGAAGTGTTTGATACACTTTATTTCAAACTTAGAGGTTTGTGACAGTAAAGATGGTCTATTGGATACACCAACAACCATCATAGCCCAATGTGAGTGCTTTAATGAATATCACGGCAATTCACAGACTGTCCCCTGCTGTGGTGACCGATGCCAGATGAGTAATTATCAACATCATTTCCGGTTCCCAAAGGACATAGCTTCCCAATTTCATATGACCCAAAGCCACTCTGAGGATGACGCCTAAAATTAATTCCTGCGGGGTAACAGGAATTTTGCTTTTTGTGGATGTCATGCCTCACGCAAATAGGACGCTTGAAGTGTGTTTGGATGGCATACTGTCCACTATGCAAGCGCGCCTTTCCTTCTACATTGTGCGAGATGGCTGTCATGCATAATTTCTCAACATGTGCTGCTGTGTAACCACCTGGGCGATCATCCCATACAGTCTTGCTTCCATCCTATTACATGTTAGCACAAGGAGATAATGCGAAGAGAGTTGAAGGACCTACAAAGATACAAAGCTTAGACTCGATATTGCAAATCCCGTGGGATGACTTATTGGCAGAGCACCAAGCCCTCAGCATGTGTCGACCTGACCTAATGTTTTCCTTCTCTCCATGAAAGATGTGTTCCTTTAAGTCTTTAAAAATCTTTGCTGGGTCATGACGGGCCTTTGAAAAGAATTGTAAGTACGTTGTACATGGTGGGTAAAAGAGGCGGTTTTACTCGTCTTTCTCTTAATGAATGATCATACAGAAATCCAACAGCTGTCCTTATCCACGTTGATTGATAGAATTACTTACAGTGATGCTTCTTTGGTAAGGTAGAGTCCCAGTGTGGTCTGAGAGAGCATAGCAAAAACGAGGAATAGAAACACAGGTGTCATGGCGTTCAATCTATCCAGAGATTAAAATGTGGATCGGACCAGCGATGAAGAAATCACAGCTTGTGGGGTTGGGATTTATATATATGTAGACCAGCAATGCCGTTACTGATCGGATCGGACTCATGAATCATCAGTGACTCGGAGTACATAGGTCAGCAGATTCGAGATAGGAGGCGCCTGCACTTTGACCTGTATTTTTCGAAAAATCCGAGTACATCATATAGTAAAGCTATGCCTATGGAACACCAAATGGTTGGAGTAAACATACTCAGAATTCAATGCAATAATGAAACGAATCGGGGATGCTGATGATTTGCATGATGCATGTGATATTTTTAGATACCTTGACAATGACTCATCCGCCCACGCAATTGCGCAATGCCATAGCTGTCAAGTTTGAACAGTGAAGCCTGATAGAAAAGTTGGCTAACGAGGTTACATATGCTCAGAATGACTCCCTGCTTCCATCATGCCCACGCTGTCTCAGGCATACACTGTCGAGCATCCTTCAAGACTCATCTGCTATATTCATCCCTATATCTTAACCTATAGCTCGGATCAGCGAAGTATTCATGTTTGGATGTGCACTGAAGGCGCTGCTCCCTCGTACAATGGAAAACTGGAAAGCAACCTTTCCGAACCTGTGGAAATTCATTTGATTTCTTCTAACCATCTCATTACCCGGATAGTATCCGAAGACGGCGATTTTGGGATGCACGAACTCGTTATTTATGAACTTCCTTCTGGCAAGATTTCAGACAGGCTCCTTTTAGGCAGGTTCAATGCTGCTGGGGAAGGGGATTCATCTCTGTTGGGTATTGCTGATGATACTGTGGTTATATGGCGGAGTGGTGGGCCTGGAAATGGGGATGAACGGATTGAAACATACAAAATTGCTGAGGACGGAACGCTTTCTCCTTCAGGTCCACTATATCCACCTGAAAATGCCGGAGAAAAGGTATCTCTCGGACGGAATGGTAACTTTCGTGGGGAACTCCTTTACTTTGGATCTGGCAGCCTGCTTGAAATGTCAAGCGACACCGAATTCCCCATCGGAGTCTACCTTTCGCATTGGTCTTCCAACCGCGACAGCCCAAGATATCGCATTTTCCCTTTTGCTAGTTTTGCAACTCCTCCAGATCATGAGCAGTGGGTATCACATTTGTGCACTTATATTCGCAGTGGAACCAGCTCAGTTGTCACAGCCCATTATGAACACCCTTTCGGGATAGCAGAGCCAAATCCTACAACATCATTACGCTCAGTTAAGTTGAGTACTCAGGAGCTCAACTGGACGATTGTTGTTGAACAGCAAACTAATAAGCTATGCCATTTGCCTTCATATGGGGTGATCCTTGCCATCGGGTTTGACCCTCATCCCATTGTCGATAAATGGCAGAGCATTTCATCCCTTTCAATAATAATTTTGGATGAAGCAAATGGGTCGATAAAAGGGAGACATTCCATTCATTTACCCCAGTACCCGTGTTCAGGAATTTCGCGAGCGGAAGGTGGTATCGAGGCCGACATCATGGGCTCACCAGAAATGCTTGCCATCTTGTTTGGAGATGGGCAATCAGTCGTTGTTCCCATCAATCAGTTCTTGGCCAGCGGTTTTGAACCGTTCATTAATGATAGCGAGCATTTTAACACTGCTTTATGCTCAGGAACGAAGTTCGGCATTCCGAGGAATTCAAAAGAGAGGAGACAGAAGGAGAAGGGAAGATGGGCATGGGTTGATCAAGCACTCTTTGGGAACCAGGAAGTCGTCTTGGAGTGCAGGGATCGCGGGTTTGTTGTGTTATCGTTGACGTAAAATTAAAGATGATTATTCGAATTTATTTTACTTGAGATTCCACATGCTTAACATTATTACAAGCATTTCGATACAAAAACGGCACTTTGATATACTCGTGTACATATGTCTGAACATCCTAATCGTTCACTACACATGATCACAATGTAACATTAATATACAAAGAAATCGACGGCGGATGGCTGACACATAAGAACAAGAACTGAATATAATATTATCAGTACTATTCCTCATAAATGATCATCTAGGAAGGTTATCGCTCACTTTGCTGATCATAACCCACACAGCATTCAATATCTATCTTTGCCGCTGCGGACATATTTCTTCCGTAGCCAATATGCCAAAGCTACCGTCCCAACGCCCAGGCAAACACCTCTTACAGCCAACACAGCTGGCGATGCGATGACAGCTGTTGCCCCAAAGGCCTGCAGGAAAGAAAATATACCCCCAGTACTCGCACCCCACAAAGCCGATTGTAAAGTGGCAGCCATAGAACCTATGCCAGGAATATCATATCAACCACATGCATTTGCAAAAAGGTTGGAAGTGCCTGCACGGACCTGCAAGTACACCGCTTTGGGTGAAGCCAACCGCATTGACGACAACAACACAGAGGGACGGAGAGCCACCATCCCAGCGGTCGAAAGGACAGACCCAACCAATGCTGCGATGTTTGTCCTGACCATCTCGTAAATTCGTCTAAAAATCTCTTCCGTCAACACCATCCCGCCAACCAACGCTGGGAATTCGGTGCGGACAAGGCGCACTAAGGCATCAATGACCCCTCGTGGGGGATTGGAGGACCAGAATTCGGTACAAAAAGGTTACTGGATGACATATTCAACACAATGGTGGGTTGGGTTGAGGGTAAACGTGAACGATTCTTCCGCAGCTATTTATCAACTGAAATAAGCGCCCGCAATTCCTTTTGAGTGATCACGAGGTTCATCCGTCAGCCTCATGTCAGCCTCATGTTATTATTAAAGAAGGCCATTGATAGTGATAATTTTTGCCGTGTTTCCTCGGAAATCCGAACCTGTATCTTTATCGCATTGCTGAATACATCAAAATATTGCACAGTCACTTGTGTTTTCTGTGCCTCGGGAAATCAAGAGCATAAGTTGTTCATAGAAGTAACCTTATACCATTTTGCTACATACATATCTAGACCATGCTGCGCAAGTCGACTAATTCCATTTATCTCGACTTAGAGAGTTGTTGCTGCTGAGTATATTCCCAATAAGCACCTCGTCTGGCCGTAAGCTGGTCATGGGAGCCAGACTCCAACACGCGGCCATCTTGCAGGAAATATCTGCAAAAAAGTCAATGGGGTTCGGAAATGAAAGATTGTACAACACACATGCAATCCGCGTTTTGTATTGTGGATAAGCGATGCGCAATAGCTATAGTCGTCCTGCCCTTAGCAGCCTTGTCCAGTGCTTCCTGAACCACCTTCTCGGATTGTGAATCAAGAGCAGAAGTTCTGTGGCAGAACATCATCAGATGATCAGGAAGCAGCGGAAATAGAGCTACTCACGCTTCATCCAGGAGAAGAACTTTCGGGTTCCGTAATAACGCTCTTGCAATAGCGACACGCTCTGAGGAAAGTCAGTAAAGATAAAGATATATTCAGATGGACTCACGCTTTTGACCGCCAGAGAGTTGTGCGCCCTTCCCACCTACGTTTGTCTCGAAGCCACTGTGAGAGGGCGTTCGTAAGGACATAACTCAGAACCAAGAAGAGGGGTCATACTCTGGTAACGAGTTGATGAAGTCCAATATGTTAGCATTCCGGCACGCTTCCTCAAGTTCGGGCTGAGTAACCTGCTCGATCGGTTTGGTGGCACCTATTAAGATGTTGGAACGAATCGTCCCAGCATACAAAGTAGGCTCTTGAGAGACCAAGGCAAGATGTTTCCGGTATTCTTGCACATTAAACTCATCAATAGGCACACCATCCAGCTGCCCATAGAATGTATGAGTAAGAATTGGAAAGAGCGTTTCAAGAAAAAAGAAAGATAAAACTAACCAACGCCCGACCAGCAACCGGGTCGTAGAAGTGCTCCAACAGCTGAATGACGGTACTCTTCCCACACCCTGACCCTCCAACGAGTGCAACATATGTGCCGGGTTTGACGACAAAGTTGAGGCGACGTAAGACTTTGACAGAGGGGCGAGTTGGGTACTGGAAGTGGACGTCCTGGAATTGAATCTCGCCAAGCACGTCTTGAGGCACCTTTCCTTTGGTGGACTCAGCGTCGATCATCGGCATAGAGTCTAGAAGGCTGACAATCTTGGATGCCCCGCCTTTAGCTGCAGAAATATCAGGCACGAATCCAAAGACACTAAAAAGTGTGGCATTTGAGCATACGACGTGAGGTCAAACTGAAAGAAAGACCAGCATACCTTCCAGCTTGGATTGAACTGAAGACAATCGACATTAGACAGACAAAGAATTGGTTCGAGTTGTAGACTTCATCAGCAACCAGTCTTGACCCATACCAAAAGACCAAGGAGATAGCAAAGAACGTCAGAGCCTGCGACAGGGCATAAGCAAAAGTGCTTGTAATACAAGCACGGACAGCGCTTTTGAGAGGGGCACGCAAACTCTTCTCATACACCTCACAACAATCCCTTTCCCTCGTCAATGAAGCAACAGTACGAATGGTACCGACAGCCTCGCAGGCCATCTGGGCGGAATCTTCGTGTGCTGTCTTGTTAACTTCGTCCTTGAGGATGACAACGCGCAGCCGGATGTAGCCTGAGCCCAAGACGAATGGGAGGGATGCAATGGCCACCGCGGCTAGCTTGGGTGCATACGAGAGACCGATGATGATTCCAGCTACGACAGTGGTGCAGCTCTGGATGATACTGCCAAGGGTGACACCAGCGAGTCCATTGACCTTTTGAGAGTCGGAGCTTAGCCCAGAAGTTAGTGCTCCAGTCTGTGGAAGAAGACCGTTTTCAGTCAGACAGAAGCCAAGCAGATGCTCAATTATCACTCACACTGTTGCGCTCCTGGTCAAAGAACTCGACTAAAGTGAAGTGGCGAAAGTCAGTATTGAAGAAAAAATGTCCAAGAAGAAGATCGACTCACTATCCTGCCTCAAGATTGCCTTGAAACTAAGCAGCCGAAGTTTACTCGTCAAGAACGCCGCAGACCTTGCAAAGAAGAACGTCTGAACAGCCATCGCCAGCGTCGAAAGCAGAGCAATAACGAAGAACCATTGGGCGTTCCTGTTGCCGTCCGTCCTCAGCTCATGCCTCAGCTCAGGGTCATCAGGCATAATCTGGAACGTGGTGACCGCTTGCGCGTAGACAATCCCAAAGGCTGGGTAGACACATCCAACACCAATTGCACCGACCGTGCCACAGATGTACAGAGGCCAATTGGACTTGTTGATGCGGCCCATACGACGAAAGAGGTAGGTCATGGAGTAGGACGTGTCTGCGGGTGGGATGAGCTTGACCGTTTCTTCCTTTACAGCGTCGATTGAAGGCTTCTCGGAGACGTTGTCGATGGATATGGCACTTCCACTTCTTTGTCTCTGCAGAAGGATACTGCTGATACCTGCTTCGTGCTCTTCCAGCTCGATGGGAACAGCATCCCCCACTTCACGGAGTCTCTGAGCAGCGACCAACTTGGAATAAACACCGTCCGCATCTGCTAATAGTTCGTTGTGTGTGCCAGATTCCAACACAACGCCTTGCGAGCCCATAACGTATATCTTGTCAGCATCTCGGACAGTGGACAGCCGGTGGGCAATGACGATGGTGGTGCGTCCCGCAGTGGCCTTATCAAGGGCGTTCTGCACAATTCCTTCTGAGCGGGTGTCCAGGGCGGAGGTGGCCTCGTCCAAGAGGAGTATGCGTGGGTCAGAGATGATAGCACGAGCAATAGCAATACGTTCTATAATACATCCAGAATTAGTCATATGAAGAGATGGATAACAAAAAAGTAACAATAAATCCAACTCACGTTTCTGTCCTCCAGAGAGTAAGAACCCACGTTCACCGACAAGGGTATCATACCCCTGTGGCAAACCCATAATAAAATCATGCGCATTGGCTTTAACACATGCCTCTCTAATCTTCCTCTCCCTCTCCTCCTCGCTTATCTTCTCTTTCTTGCCCTTACTAGCGAACCGACTCCCCAGAAGGCCGTATGCCACGTTCTCCTTCACGCTGGTGGCAAACAAGACAGGTTCCTGGGCAACCAAGCCAATTTGGCTTCTGAGCCAGCCGACGTTGAGGTGGCGGATGTCCATGCCGTCCAGAAGGACAGAGCCAGAGAGAGGATCATAGAATCGCTCTATGAGGCTTATGACGGTGGACTTTCCAGAGCCAGATGAACCTACGAGGGCGGTCGTTTTGCCTGCTTCGAATTCGAGCGATAATCCTACACACAGAAAAGAAAAGAAAAAGTTAGCAATTGTGGTGAAGGAAAGGAAGCGAAAGAAGAAAGCAAATCACCATTTAATATAGGCACGTCAGGTCTGCTGGGATATCTGAAAACGACATCCTGGAGCTTGACGTGGCCTTTAACCTGTTTTGCGTCACTTGTCTTCTCACTCGCACTCGCATCCTCGACGTCATCAAGTCTTAAGCCTTCATTGGAGAGCGAATCGATCTTGGGCACCCTATCGATGGTGGCATAGAGTTTTGCAGCTGCTCCTCGTGCTGTGGCGATAGCTTGTTGTTCTGGACCGAGGAGGACAAGGGCATAGGAGCCTGTGAGGATGGACATGAACACGTTCACGACGACGCCGACTGAGGCCCGGCCGTCCAGAATGAGAGTCGTTCCGTAGTAAAAAGCTAGAACCAAGCATCAGCATTGTATATCTCCAAACTAAGGAGGTGATGGAAACTTACCCAGGCCATAAGCAGCATAAACCACGAAGTAGAAGCATCCTAAACCAATTCCATTCACAACAGCAGTCCGTTTCTCAAATGACAGAGCCTTCTTGTTATATCCATCGTATATCCCTCCAAGCATCTTCTGAGCTCCAAAGGCCTGCATGGTACGCACAGACGCAATGACTTCTTCAGCTAGCGTACCTCCTGCTGCTAGTTGGGACAAAGAACGTTGCATTGAGCGGGACATTAGAGCGGACATAATTCCGCCTGTGAGGACAATGCAGGGCAGGATGGAGGTCAGTGCGAGAGCGAGGCGCCAGGAACGGACATAAGCCACTGGAGGAAGTTTTAGGTTAGTGAAGAAGATGTAAAAAACAGGGGAAGAAGCTTACCAACGAAACCGGTTAAGAAGGAGGAGAATTGTTCGACGACCATGGCTACTTTCTCAGAAGTCCCTTGCTGGACTAAGTCTAATGAATTTTACCAAAAGAAAAGTAAGTGAGAAGGAAAGCTAGGTCGTATGGGAAAGACGCACGAGTGTCAGATTGAATGCGAGTGGCCACCTCTCCTGCGCCGACATTATCGAAATATTCGATATCTTGGCGCAGCACTGCCTCCAAGTAACGTTCTCTCAGCCTCTTCGCATTCACTTCACCAGTGTACGTCCAGATGGCCATGAACATCCACGTGGTCAAACCCATACCGATACCTGATGAAATTGAACTCGGTATCTTTTACAGATCGCAACGATTGATAGCTCACCAATAACAAAGATAAAAAGAGCATCCTTTGCAGCATCTTTCTTGAAGGTCCGAGCAGAGGATGTCTCGTCCTGACCCTGCGAAAGAGCTGCCCCGAACTCAATGAAAGATTGAGTGAGGTTTCCGAACAGGAGGGACATAAGCGGCTGAGCGGCACCAGCAGCTGCCGCTGCGAAAAGGCCCAGGATATTAAGGGTCGTTTCGAATGCAGTTTGGAAGCGAAAGAGAGAGAAGAAGGGAACCGGGGGTAAAGAGAGCTCCTCATTGAATGTATTTTCTTTGAAAGAGTCTTTCAGAACGGAAGTAACAGCCACACGAGCCAGCTTCTCGTTATCGAGAGCAGTGATCTCCTCGACAGAAGGTCCTTGATTGTTGGTCATCTTGCTGGTTGTTTTGTACACAGTGCCAAGAGTCGAGCTGAGCAGAAGAAACAGACAAAATGACCCCTCGACTTTACAAAGACAAATGTAGGATTAAATAGCTTTAATCTCACACTTGAAGTCTGCATTCCCCACAGATTCTCCATGGTATCGCCGTAGCTGAGGAGGTTTGTCAAAGAGGATTATAGCAGGCACAGGTGTGGACGCCCGACAAGGTCATAGCAGTTTAAAATTAAACGTCATCCTCCCATGTTTCCGGAGCGACGAAATCGACGGGACTGACTTACATAATTTGATCTTGGCAGGAGCGGCTCTTTGGGCCGGTCACTTGAGCGCACATGATGTGACTCGACGCGCCGTGCGGCGTGCGAACGTCACCCATTTTTCTTTTCTCCCCACCACTGTCAGATATCTCTGTTTCTCTATATGCGCCCCAAACCTACATTTAAAGTCAAGCTGTCGATGAGCAGGCGTAAAAGTAACCTGGAAGCTCAGGCTCCGACGATGGATACATGGATGCTCGCAGGAAGTGAAGAAGACAGAAGGCTCCGAGCGAAAGTACAGCGAGACGGAAGTTTTGACAAGCCAATATTCATCGAAAGATCACGTCTACGTGACTGGAACATTAATACTCGGGACGTTTGGGGCGAAGGAACTTCAAATGCCGCGTCAATTACACATGTGATGCCACCTGTTTCAGAGACGCCTCACACTACGACGGGTTTCGAGAGCCTCATGACATTGAGTGAAGGACCTCTTCCAGATACTGTGGACCCTGAGAGAGATGAACGGCTGACGCGTCAATCTCCTTCTCTCTGTCCACCGTAACTATATCGTGCTAAATTCATGGCCTGACGACTCACTTTCACCTGTCTGTGCTCAGGCAGCAACCTGTGCTCATTTCTCCAAGCCCACTCATCGCTCGATCTCGAGAGCCCAGTCCTGAAGAATCTGAAGTTGCATACATATTGCTGAGCCTTCTGGGTTCTTCACCCGCAGACAAGTGACGAAAACGAAATAGCAGACAACACAGCTAACAGCTCTAGGGCGTCTTCCTGAAACTCGGAATTCTCTAACGGACCTCTCATTCGCAGTACTTTCTGATGAAAACTTGCCGCTTAATTTCTAACCCTCTGCTTTCTGTACAACTACGACACTATACGGATCATCTGTGTAAATAAGAAGTCTAATTCTGCTTCAACAATTGACATTTGTGGAGGCTCGAACAATCTGGTTTAATCACGCTTACGAACCGAAAAAAATTCTTTGCCTTGGTTATTTGACCAGTGGATCTGCTCTGACAGTTCTTCAAGCGATGAAGACCTTGCGAGTCTTCTATATTTTAAGGCCGTCTTCCCCGGAATATCTGATGAGAAAAACGAGTATCGTTACAAAAGAATAAATAGCCCGACTTCAGAACCAGTACGTACCTCCCAGAACAAAAGTTCCACTCATCCTGTCCACGGATCCACTGACCTAAAGTGCAGTAAATAAATCTTTCAACCGTCAAAAATAAATTCAAACTCACCGAGTCTCTCAATGTAGTCCGCTATTTGACGGTCCAGGTCTTCACCAAATGAAGGGAACCCTCGCTTGTTAAGCACGTCCAGCGACCTCATCGTGGGTGTCAGAAATCCACTGAATGCCGCCTGCGACGTCAGTATTGTTTTCCTGCATGATGACCGTTACGGCGTTGTAATCCGCATCGTCGACCAAGATCTCCTTGTAGGAGCACATATCCTAGACATCATCGTGGGATCGGTTGGATATTTGAATAAGAACAAAGCGGAAATAACTTACGTTGGCGAGCACAATCATGTCGTTAGTGTCCCTATTCAACGCAACGAGGTAGGGATGCTCCGTTACATAGTGGGGAATGTTCAATCCAAGCGAAATTTCCAAGAAGGCGAAGCATGGATAGGCTCCGCAGTTATCCCGCCTTGCAGCAATGTACTCATCAATGGTACAAATGTAGCGGTCCTTGTCTCGTCGCTGCGCCTGAAGGATGATGGAGTCAAGGTAGGACCGCCAAGCCTTAAGAAACCGCTCCTTGGTGGCTTGGTGTGCGTAGGTAGATGCCCGCTTCCAAAATCTAGGCAGCAGAAAAAGGTTAGGCTCAATCCTTGGCGTGGACCTGGAGACTTACTGCCGTGCAATTTCACCAATGATAGGTTCTCCTTCGGGCCTCGGCTTGTCCGGATGGAGGATAGCGTCCATGGTGACTTCGCAGTGTATAATAACTTGATCAGTAGGGAGCGGATCAGTGTGCTCATCTAGCATGAAGAATGCATGCATAAAATCGCAGCAGCTGCGAAGAATTTCTGCAATGTATTAAGGCCAGTCAATTTCCGAGTTGCTGAAAGAAGCTTAATAGAAGACAACTCACCATGGGAAGCCTTATGGTAAGTCAAAGCACAGATAAGGCCTGCACGGGTAAAGATAATTGTGAGTCATAATATTCTTTCTTCGACAAGAATAAAAAACCGTACTAAAGTCGCACTTATTGAATGCTTTTTGACCTGCGGGCGTGAAAGGATGGAAATTCTCCAACCATGCAACAGACTCGGCCTGTGCAGCGCGATAATAAGGACTTATGACACGTTCGGCGTAAGGCCAGTTACGCAGCGTATCGGGAAGAATATAGAACGGGACCTCTTCCCGGTTTCCCATGACACGCAAAGTGTTGACTTTGCGAGCCTCAAGGGCTTCGAGGTTGGAGGACGCACGATGAATTGCAGCTATGGTCATAGTACTAGACATGGCCAAACGGTGTATGATGTGATGTTATAGGTCAAATAACTCGAAAGTCCAAAGCTCTTAAATAGTGAGCCCGATCTCCACTTAATAAATTTAAAGTAACTTACAAGCTTCATATGGTCATCACCTTAATTTTGGCTGAAACGAACCCAGATCTGATCCCTCCTGTCCACTGTCAAACCAATGCAGCCGTTTTCATAACGATAAGCCCCTCAGTTGTCTTTGCTTGTTCATCACAGTGTTTGGCGCTATCTAAGGTGTGGTCGAAAAGAAGAGATTGCCGACTTCCTACCAACTGCTTCCGCCGTTTAATTTAACCTTTGAAAGCCTCGGGACAGCCAAAGAGATTGTAAACAAGCAGAAGTCGCAAGGGGCTTGTTATGAAAACTGCTGTGATGATTTCCGCACAAGCTGCAGCTGGAGCATGGCATTATTCTCTGGTACGCCTTCCTTTTCCCTCGCATTCACATGCAAGAAGGCTTCTCTTGACAGTAGCTTAGTTTGAGATATAAGTAGCTCCTGACGCGTCATATTTAATCTCCAAAGTGTTACTGTTGTGGGGGGAAGAATGATCCCCATTACTTCTGTGCTTGATAATGCCCCTCTCACTGCCTGGTTGTCTCTTCTGCTTGTGCTGGCTTTCCTCTTGCTAATTTGGAATCGAGGTGGCTTCAGATGGCAAACGCTCAAGAATGTACGAGGTCCTCCCTCTGGGTCATGGCTCTACGGACATCAAGTGGACTTTAATCGTCAAATGGAAGTGGGTGACCTAGACTTTACATGGTTCAATGAGTATGGCGGTGCTTGGAAGGTTTATGGCTGTTTTGGTGTATGGATTCTCCCTTTCTCATTTCGATTTTGATCATGACTTCGAGTCTAGCGAAATATTTTAATGATTTCGGATCCGGCTGCGATTCATCATGTTATCCATACTATGGGGTATGGATACCCCAAGACCACAGAAAACCAGACTTTTACTGGTTTAGGATTCGGTCGTGGTCACGTCGCCTGGGCTGGAGGTCAGCATTTTTGTTATGTATACGCCGATATTTCCGCTTACTCTTTGTAGGGGACACACACGTTCGTCATAGGAAATTGTTGAACCCTGCCTTCACAGCTCAAGCTCAACGAGCGTTTTATCCAGTATTTAGGTGCGCAGCGGCTCAGGTATATTTCATTTTTGTTTGCACATTTTTACGCACTAGAATCTGTATAGCTGACTGCTCAATGGAAAGACAAATTTCAAGACTCGGGAGACTGCTCGGAATTCCAGACTACGAACATCAGCCGTAGTTTGGCCAATGCGACTTTCGATATCATATGCGAAAGTAGGTCATTTAATAGCCCACGATCACTGAAACTTTGCAGGCTTAATATTGTTTGTGAATAGCTGTATTCGATTATCATTCTGGAGCACTCGATGGAAATACAGATAAAAATGAATTCTCTGAGGTTTTCAACAACATTTTGTAGGTTAATCTGAAGTTTAATACTCCGAATTGATATGATTAATTCAAATTCCTCTATTAGCACCGATTCTAACCTCTTCCCGTCAAAAATTGCCATCCTATTTGCGGCGAGCTGGGCTTACTGGCCTGAGGCATTGCTCCGCCATGTTGGAAACCTTCCTTTCCGTCAATTCGTCCGATTCAAGGCATTCCTCACTCTCGGAAAGAAATTTGGCAAAGATCTCATAGAAAGCAAATTTACTGTAGTGGATGGCAGCAAGAAGCGCCGTGACATCCTGAGTATTCTCGGTGTGTACTCGGAGTCGACATCTCTATGTCTATTTTCGCACTAATGAATAGAACTAGTTGACGCTAATGAGGCCAACAGTAAGGATGAACGTCTGAGCGAAGATGAAGTGTTGTCTCAAGTAACGCAAGTAACCTGTATGTCGTTCCCCAGTTTGGAGTTGACGTCGTGTTGCTAGCACTCTCCTATTCGCCGGTCATGAAACTACCGCGACTACTCTTGCCTGGATTATGTATGAATTGTCCAACCATCCTGATGACCAGGACATTGTACGGGAGGAAATCATGACCAAGCGTGCGAAGATTGCCGCCCAAGGACAGAGGGATTTCACGTATAGTGATCGAGAGTTTAGTATTTACCAACGCAGTGATTAAGGTAAGCATATTTTTAATTTCAAGATTTCTGCGTTTGAAGTGCTCTTTATCATTATAGGAGGGTCTACGAATGCACCCTGTGAGTCTTCCTGTCTTTACTCGTTGTTATCAGCTAACAAGTAAAACGTTTCTAGATTTCACCTTGGATGTTCGTCCTTGTATAACCTTCCAGAGGTTACTCCGATACTAATTTAGAGCCCATTCTAGAACTCGAGAATCAGCCATTCACAATGATATTCCTCTGTCAGAGCCTGTTATGGGTGTAGATGGAAAGGAAATAACCCAAGTTGGTGTCATTCCCGGTCAACCTGTCCTCGTATCTACCTGTGCTTATAATCGGTTTGTTGGACTGTCAAAGCTCAGTGACTTAATATAGTTAATTTTTTATCTTAGCCACCCAGCTGTATGGGGTGCTGATTCTGACCAGTGGAATCCCAGGAGGCATTTGAACCACGACATGAAGGAAAAGCGGGTTCCTGTCGGTCTTTATTCCAATCTGTACGTATTGCCTCAAGTCATCCATCTGTTCAATATTTTATTCTTACCTCATGTTTCCCGATCCCACTAGTTTAACATTTTCTGGTGGACCCTCGGGATGCATTGGCTGGAGATTTGGGTCAGTTTATTCTTCATGAACTCGACTCGCAGTGAAGCTGACGATGTTCATGCAGACTCACTGAAATGCAATCTATCCTCGTGGAATTGATTGAAAACTTTGAGTTTTGTCCGCCCACTAATAAGAACGTCAAGGTATTGCGTACGCATGCTGGTGCTCTGATGGCTCCCATGGTCAAAGGCGGGTTCAACGAAGGGACTCAAATGCCGATAGGTATTCGACCCCTCTAGGCTCTCCGTGCATATGTCCTGGACAGAGACTTTAGGGCGTTGAAGTGTACTTAGTAAGATGAATATTGTAACTTTTTTGAATGGAAAAAATTACAGTACAATGACTTGCTCTTCCGGTAACACTCCGACCCTCGGCTTCATGACTCCGAGTATTGATTAAAGACGTGTGGCGGGAGTGTCCCATTTTTGGAAGGGGAGACGGCATAATGAGTCATACCGACGTGTTTGAGGAGCTCTGATGCGGCCTAGAACGTCCCGCCCTTGCCACTTGTGGCTGTTATGAGTCAGATGGCGGTGGTCGGGAGCAAGTCGGGAGCCATCAAAGGTCGGGCGCGGCGCATCACAGCGTGAGAAGTTGCCGCTTTCGGGGATCGTGACAAGAGTCGTGTGCGATTCGCGTTGCTACATAAAAAACACCCACAATCCACACACATTGACAAGAATTCCCCCCTTTCTCAACAGCAAGAACGATGCCACCCAAACGAAAGCGCAATGTCGAGGCCTCGGCGAGTTCTGAGTCGAATGCTCTAGATGGTGCGGGTCCTGCGCCCAAAAAAACTCGTTCAAACCCGGCCAGGGCATCGAGGTCCAAGGCGGCGCAATCGCTGGCTGATGAGCCGAAGACAGCTCCTGTGAAGAAGCCCCGCGCACCACGCACGAAGAAGGCTGCTACCGCTAGCGAGGTTGAGCCACTCGCAGGTCCCAGTCAACCAACAGCGTCTTCCTCTGCTCCAGCTCCGTCAAAAAAAGGTAGAGGGAAGAAGAAGGCAGACCCAGACGATGAGGCTGGGTCTAGCTCTTCGCAACCTGAGAAGCGTGGCGCAGTTTTCAAGCCCCAATGCCCGCAGAATATTCAGGACAGAGTTTATCGTGTCATGACTCAAAGGTATGTTCGACTTTTCACCTCTATCGCCACCTTCAGAGTATTTACATCCCACTAAGAATATTCATGATTGACCGTCAACGTAACGACGGCGAACTTCGAGAAGAATTTAGCGTTCTTGGTTCCACTGGAAACGTTAGTCCATCTACTTTATTCGTTGCAATCTGTCTCACATCGTCCAGGTTTATACCGTCACAATAGACCGCAAACCAAGATGCAATTGTACGACTTGCACCTTCTCTATCTATCATTTAAACCTAATCGGTTTCACTCCTCCAGGTCCTGACGCGATCAAGAATCATTGCAAACATATTGTAAGTCAATCATCCCCTTCTTTGAACCAGTAAACTAAACCGCCTTGTCAGCTGTTCATATTCCTAAAAGGTCGGTCGACAGTACCTTTCCTGCACTGTCAGTGCCTGACAATATCTTCCAGTCCTTCAAGTACCCCAGTCATCCAACGTCTGGTACCAAAAGTTCGTCTCGCTTCTCATTCATAATCACGCTTAACTCGTAACCACCTTCACTTCACAGAGCGCTGCTCACATCTGAACTAGAAGAAGTATTCCGCAACGCGCCTCTCGCTCCCAACTCTATAGCGCACGCCCACATCCGGGAGGCCCACGCGCGCGCCACCGGCAAAATCGCCCCAGAAGCCCCATCCACCATTCCTGACGCGGGAAAGAAACGTATTCCAGGCCCGGATGACGATTGTCCGATTTGTTACGACGGCATGCACGGCGTTGCGGAGACTTTACTTATTTTCTGCGAGGAATGTGGGAATGCGCTGCATAAAGAGTGTTTCCAGCAATGTGCGTTCTTGTTTTTTTTTTGTTTTATCATTGTTATCCTATTCCTGTTTTGCTCTTGCTTGAATTCTGAGCTGCTTTGATATGATATCCTGATGCTTCTTTTTTCCTTTGATCATTAGGGAAACAAACCTCCCGAGCCCAATACAAAGACCTCACCTGTGTATGGTGTCGCGCCAAATGGATCGAAGCACCCGGTCCAGGCGGTCCAAATACTCCGAATGTTCGTGGTGTCGCGGGTGCCACGATGTCGAATCGGGGACATGGATACCTCAACCTCGCAGGCGTCGCGGGCATCAGCCCTGTTCGAGATACTAGTACTTGTATGCCTTTTTTCTTATTCTTTTAATTTTTGTTTGGTTCGTTGACACTTGCTCTCTTTTGATTATTCCCCGTTCTAGATTATCATGGGCCGAGAGCGGGTCAGCGGTATTATGGTTATCGAGATTATACTGATTAGTCCGCGGGCGTGGCTTTGAATTTGTCGCCCTTGTAAATGTTGGAGTTATAGATGTATTTGTCCTCATGTATCGACTTGCTTTTTTCCTTTTTTTTTTCTTTCTGAATTGTACGATCCCGTGCCCTCTCTATCGCATCTAAGTACTGTACATATATATTCTTTCTTGATATTATCCTCTCGGCATTGCTGAAACTTCTGAGTGCTTGCTGATGCATATGGAGTGATACAAATTTAATTTACTTCGTACATTGTGCAGCCGGACAATGGAGAAGCAATACTCCCGAGTCCCGACATGAGAGTCTTTCTATATATACTGCATATCGAATCGCCCCTGGAATTGCCAACGATTCTGAATATGAAGGGCTTTCGATAAGCACAACCAAATATCAAGATTTTTTTCGACTTTCAATTGACCATCGATCATCAAATTTTTTTCGTCTTCCTGGTGAGTATTTATCTTCGTTTTGAGAGGTTCAAACGTTTACCATATTAACGTCTTTTCCTCAATAGCTCACTAAGTCACTTTGAAGCACCTACAGCGCAGATGGCAGGAAACGGCGTGGCATACATTGACAATCTCCCATCAGAACTGCTGGCACTGATCTTCAAGTTTATCCACGACGATATCAAATCTTCCCGTTCCGAAAAGCGATTTGAAGCCGGCTTAAGCCGCTCTCCTGCTGTGAAGGATTTCGACCTCTCTGAGGACGAGGACGCTGAAGATGACGATGACTCGGATCTCGATTCGGATCTTGATCTTGATGTCAACAAATTTCTTGCCAGTCAGCAGGGCATCGTCTTCAGTGCCTCATTTCCCAGTGAATTCCCTCATTCCGTTGCTGGTGTTTGTCCAGGATGGGAAGCCATACTCTCTCTATCACCTGCTTATTGGACTCGTGTTGTCCTTCCTATTTCGCATGCGACCTCTCTGGAGAAAACCCGCCAGTACCTCACCTGGTCCAGGGATCTGCCTATTGATATTTTTATTCTGAGAGAATGGGAAAATAAAGACTACGACAAGGTGACCGAACGGGAGTTGGTCCGTTCCTTTATTTCTTTTTTACGGCCTTACATGAGGCGTTGCCGAAGTTTGCACCTGGAAGTCAAGTTCAACTCTTGCCTCCCTCCTCTGTACAAGATCGTTCCGAACCATGCGCCCCTATTAAAAGCTCTAGATATCCACTGTGCGGTGGATGACCCAGAAGCGGTGTTGTTGGACTTGACGGAAGAGGAGAACGAAGAAGGGGAAGAGGATTAATATAAAGAAGAAGAAGAGGATGACGAGGGGTACAACGAGATGGATTACTACCCTGACCTTTACTTCGTGAAACTCGATGGTCGAACTTGGTACAATGCGACGATGAAGAGAGTTCCGGCTTGGCTAATTCCCCAGCCCCAGATGCGCCACATGGAGATTTCGACCTTTGATAGTCCTTTTTCCCGGCTTCCCCTCGTCGACACAGTTCAGCGTCTCGGCATGATGTCCCGAGCACCTCTTTCCTCCCTTTGCTTATCAGGCCTCAATTTATATTACGACCCGATTGAAGCCAGTCGCAGACCTTCCCGTTCCTTTGATGGCCTCATCAGTCTATACCTCGGCGAGCTAGATCCCGATGCGATAGAGCACCTCCTCGACATGTGCGTCTTCGACAATCTGATGACGCTGACCCTGCGAGATTGTGCTGGTGTTCGACCTCGTATTTTCGACCAAATATCTTCCATCGTGGGTATGCTCGTCCTTGATAAATTTGCCATGACGAAGAACAACTCAAACCCCAGGGCGAAAGTCAGCCACCCTCACGCTGACATGATTCATCTCCTGTCCAACTGGCACGGCATCATTCTCTCCATCTCAGCCTCGGACGCCTCGTTCGACACTGTGATTTCTGCTCTTTCGAAACCCACCCCCGTTCAGCAAAGTCTCTTTCCGGGCGAATCGAATCTCTTGTGCCCGAATATGCAGAATCTCATCGTTGCAGCGTGTCCGTCGCTTACTTTCGATATATTTAAGAAGATGATAGAAAAACGGAATAGGAAGGTGAATTATCACGATCCGTTATGGAGGCAGAAGGATCAGGAGGCGCCAGCTATTACGAAGCTTGAGATCAAGTTTTCTTGGCCCAAGTGGACGAGGCAGCAGATGGATTGGATGAAGACGAGGGTTGCTGATTTTCAGTGGCTTGAATACTGATGATACACAAACCGGAAGGTCTATGCTATTAATATGGACTTATTCTAACGCAGCTTACTTGCTGTATTCGATATTTGAGTAGCCTTTCATATGTAGTTCCCTTTACTACCGTCCGGATTTATGACCAGTTATGACGCTATGGTTTTCTGATATCCCATTTTCCGTGTTCAAGCCGTCTAGAAAATAAATGCAACTTACAAGTCCACGCTCTGGTTTCCATTTTATGCAGGAGTTTTGAAATTTGCTACTTACTTTCCACCTTAATTTTTTTGCGAGCAAGCCAGGAGAGTGAAATAGGGGCTACTAGGCGGCCCGGCGCGCCCAACTTACGGGTACAGCGGAGTCCGATTTTGGTTACCCTTTTCCCCTTGTTTTTCTCCCTCAGACTCCTCCACATTGTAACGCTCGCCCACAGTGTCAATATAGACAACAAAGGCACTTCTATTGCCGAAGGAAAGTTACGTCGATCTACTCGATCAGCTCCGGCATGGTCACGCAGAGCACGTACGCACACGTCTCGTACCATGACTCCAATTCAAATCTCAGGATCAATTCCTATTATAACAGCAGCCAATGCAGATTTGGTAGACCAGGGAGTCTCGGTAACGTCTGGCCTGTAACCGATTACAGCCAATTAAATCTTACCACACGCCATGACATTTTTCTTGGATATGAATGCTACGAGAATGCACGCGCACATTGGTTTATTTTCATTCCGTCCCTCACAATCTCAAAAATTTGGAAGGTCATCCAAGTCGTTGGAAATCCACACATCGGATTCGAGTTTCAGGTAAAGACAATTGCGATCCAGTCTCTTCAATATACAGTCGGACCTCTGAAACAAACACGACCACTTTTGTCAAGTCGGGCTCCGTTTCATCTGTTTGCTAGTTGACGTTCTTCGACCAGGATATGCACCGGACATCAGGGACCACATTCTCAGTGGCGAGACTATTGAAGAAGTGGTGCATGAGCTTGGATTGCCTTGGAGAGACCATCATGCGGCCTTACCACCGGTCGGAGATCCTATTTGGCAGAAGCCAGTTCCGCAATTTGAGCGTTGTCAAGAGTGGAATAGGAAGTTGGTCGGTAAGCTCGTGGACTTGGGGTATCTGGATGAAAGTGCGATAGGGGCTTTGAATTCTGTTACTAGTTTAGGCATCTAGAAGATGGTGAGCTCATGGTCGTCAAATCTGTAATGCCGACCCACTTTTCTTTTCTGCCAGTTGATGGCATTCATTCGTGCTGAAAATATTATTCGGCCTGTGGAACGTGCCGTTTCCCCTGGTCATGTACCTACATCTGCAAACGCAGTGAATTGTAGGTTAATTTCACGTGCCGTTCTCCTTTCGTTTTCTAACATTCTTCTTTGTGGTCAAGTCTCAGGGGTTTGATATCAATGCCCAAATTTTGTTGCATTTTGAGATGGGTTAATATGTCCTATCTGATCCTATCTACTTGAATCTAAAGGTAAGGACTATCTCCGAAGAGGGAAAAAGATGCCTCGTCTTCGAGGCGATCATGGTGGAGCATTTTTTACGTCCTCATCGACATAGAAAGGCATCGGCCTGCTGACACAGTCAGCATGCTATTCTTCTGAACCTGCAGGTATGTCTAATTCATGGGATATCCAATCCTGTACTCTTAGATTAGTGCAATGCCCAAGCAATGCCGGATCGTTGGCGATCTGAATTCGGATATTTTAATTCAATTCGGCACGATTAACTCTGCCTGCCGACTATTTTTATGCATTTATTGTGAATGGCAAGAACCTCAGTTCGCAAGACTTCATACTCAATATGAAATTGTGAATCGTTCAAAACTTCAAATTTTCAATCAGAGATTCTACCCTTTCGTCATGTGACGCAACATCTTATCAATTACGGAATCAATATGCGGCCAGAAATTGTTTTTCTTGATCCTTGTCTTTCTTCAATATCGCCGGCCTTCCAGAGCCACCAGCAGCAGCTAAGACAGCCCTCACAATGGATACGCTCAAGAAGGACGAGGTCATCTATAATCACCCAATTACTGGTTTGAAGATGGCTCTCTTGTCATTGATGTCGAGGTTCAACGTTTCAAAGTTCACCATACCCTTCTATCGCGCCACTCAAGGTTCTTCTCAACAATACCTAAAGGAAACAAAAAAATAAATGGCGCGCTACAAGAGCAAGGCGATGGCACGTCTATTTCGTCGAATAGCAATGCATTGAATCGTGTTGTCCTTGACGCAGACAGGCAGGCCAAGGCCTCAGACGTGGAAGCCCTTTTGCGACATCTATACCACGATGTGTGAGTCCTCTCCAGATTCTCCCGAGATTATGACATGTGCCATATGGTGGGCTACTCTGATGGGAAATTGATTGCTTCTTGGTGTCTTAAATGAATAGTCGTCAGAACAGCACGGCAAATTTGTTATCGCTTTGAGATCCAACACTCACCACATATTCATCTATATCTTAGGCCCTTAAATAAGGATGCCTCTCTAGACCACATAATGTCGCTGTTGCGTGTATCTGGACCGCAACAGTTAGACTTTCCAACCATCTATAATGCTGCCCGTCAAATTTTCGAGGACATGTTTCCCAAAGATCCCGAGGCGTTTACACACAATCACCCTCTCCATGATGCACTGCCTGTGGCGACAGCACTTAAATTATCCTCTGTAAGTGCGTTCGCCGATCTTGACGGCTACTTGTGAATTAACTGCTACAATTAGGTCCGAAAGGCGATCTTATATAGCCTTGTTAGCACCACGGAATTTGACGTGTCAGGATCAATTTCAGGAGATATGGACCCACAAAGAGAAGTCACTTTGACGGCCTCCAACGGAGAAACATCCGCTGGACGACAGGAAGACCCTACCGATTCCATTGTGGACAGGACGGAACCTCCAGCGTCTCCGCAGACTGCCTTACCACTGAGAGCCCTCTCACCTGCTAACATTGAAACTTGTATGGCTCTTATGAACCACCTTATCGCCCATTTTACTCCAATCTTATTCACGCCTGCTGCGACGCCACACATGGCTTGTACGGACGTATTCGCCGAAACGTGGATGCCCCTTGTTATCCAGCCCGCGCTTGAGGACGACGGAGTTTACAAGCCTCTGGAGACTCTACAGAGGATGAAGGAGATAGATTGGGCTCACCACGGTCTATGTCAGTCTTGTATCGTCGGGAAAAGGGAAGAGTGGACAGACGAACAGAGAACGGTATGGAACCTCATGGACACCTGGCTTGAGCCTCCTTCAGAAATAGAAAAGGACTGAGCCTTTTCTGAAGTCGTAACGGATCCTGTTTGACATATACTTATACAAATAGGTTCGTCCCCCTCTTCTTTCTCTTCATATCGAGCTTACCTTTAGAGGGTTAATTAGCACGAAGTCATCACGGATCGTGATCTTGTAGCGACCATTTTAATTCATCTGAATGCTTGCATCGATAAGCTGGTCACTTATGTTGATGAAATTCGTCACGCACCGCCGTCCACAATGATACGGCACCTTTCGGCTTTGACTACAATCAAAGGTAATTTCAGCCGTAGAGCAATTTTAACCAAGTTTACCCCCCTGGATTGATTTCTTAACAGCCCTATGAACTATTTGCAGGGTCGAACAACGCACGCCGAATGCGATCAGTTTGCTAAGCGACAAGCGCTCGTCGGTGTCATGAGAATGAAAACAAATAGAATGTTGCTGTGCACGCTTCCGATGTTCAGCCTTATATTCTGGGTAACAATAACGTCCTTGCATTCTTTCTCAAATTCTTGATGTGCTTGATGACGTATAAGCGTATTTGTGACTCGTCCCATTATTGTGTCGACTCATGGCCTCGTGTCAATCTGCTTCTCGTCAATCCTCGATCCCTCAGCCCGTCAAATCAAGCCGAGTCAAACTCTGCCTTTCGGAGATGCCCTGTTCCTTTATATCGACATCGGTTACTTGTTTTGACTCCCTATGACCTGGTGCACGCGTTGCATAATTCGAAATTGAGCGCACACGAGCGTCGCGGAGTTCCTTTTTTGTGTTGTTAGCTGTTTTCATCCACCAAATGGGACTGGATGGACCTAAGAAATGCTGTGGCTGCCCACAAGATATGTCTTCATTTGCTGCTGTTGTAAACTCGTGTTCTGCCGTTTTAGGCCTGAATGCCAACAAAGGGACTGTTTTCACCTGCTGTGTAGCTCTCATAACCCCGCATCTCATTGTTCTTTCTCCCTCCTTAACTCTGTCTTACTTTTGCCCTCCTTCTCAAGACGCATCAGCATGCCTATAATCGACGAACAATCTTCTGAAGACTCTGCTGCGATTTCCAACAGCAATCTCCATCAGATCGATGATAGCGACAATCAACCCAACGCCACTCGTGTCCAATACCTTTCCTGGGGAATTTTCAATATTGCCTACGAGGCTTCGTCTCATCCTTTGTTTCTCTCCCTACGGTTTCCACGTTCCTACCCTATCGCAGACCCCTCCAAGTCTTTATTCGTTTTATGAAGAACTGTGGCGCATTGATCCGTGGCACTCCCTGGAGTATTATGCATATGTGCTCTGGTTATCCTTTTCACCACCCTATCTTTGTGCCTAGCGTCACTAGTTGTCTTTTATGTCAGTATTTCATATGTTTGATTTATCGTTTCTCATTCTACGTCACCACCGCTGTAGGTTGATCTGGCGTTCAAAGACGAGCTCATGCAACAGAGGGAGGAAATTACGAACCACCTTCAGCTCTTGGTATTCGCCTGGCTTTTCTGTGGACTGATGACTCATCGTGTCGAAAATATCATGTAAGGATATCGGTCATATCATCTGGAATAATGCTGACGACTCCCACCGTAGGATCGAACTCAGGCCTAAGATCGGAGGAAGTCTGCGTGCACATTTCCTTCCGAAACTTGTCAAAGGTACAACATCTCCACTTTTATCTTAAGATCCACTAATATGTTGAACATAGCACATCTTGAATGGGATCCTGATGCGCTACAAAGTATGTCCTCAATATCATCGGAGCATTTTATGATTTTATTGACTTTTTTCTTTTCCTTGACTCATAGCGACACCAGAAGCGTTTCCTTGTGCTTCCGATTTCGGAGATTTCATTCCAGGATGGGATTTCTTCGCAGAAACTTTCGATCGGCTGCGCCACACCACTGCCGTAATCTTGGAGGTCTTCACTCTGATTTTCATCACCTGTCTATTTTACAGAAGCTTTGAAGCTTATATCCTTTCTGGACTACTGCTGCTCTTCTTTATTAACGCGCTTTTATTCCCCGTCAATGGTGCCGGCGGCGTGGGGTATACGTTCTGGACGAAGAATACGGACTACAATCGCCTGATGGCTCTCTTCAATGTCGTCTTCGATCACAAATATCGCTTTAACCTAGTAAAGGATGGATTAGTGGACTATTTGATCAAAGGTGCTTCTTTATTTTTACTTCAAATATTAGGGCCCTAATTCGCCTTGTAGAGTACAACGACGTTTCGGAGGCGCTTGGAGTTGTTGAAGCCGATACCTGGTCAGTAGGCTGGGGACTGCCCCCCGCATGGTACTGGGGGTCGCACAGTCGTGGTTGGTCAAAGATCCTATGGTAAATTTTAATTAACCTTTAAATTGCCCTCTGAATGACCTTGCGACATAGGCCCTTTGTGCACTTTTTATTCCATGGGCGACTTCCCGTTCTATCTTGAGCGCGATGATCATTTTCCAATACGCAATTTTTAACATGCGGGATAGCATAGACATTTTGAAACACGCCCGTGCACGCAGTTCGCTTCTGGTTCTTTGGAAACGAGCAGAGACCCTTTATCAAGTCATAGATAGGACACATAAGACTATAGCTGATCAGAAATCGGTCGACGGTCCTCTCATTAATCACGCAGGCGCAAATATTACCTTCAGGTGTGTGTCGACGTTATCTAGTTGTACCTGATTTCATTCAGCTTTCACAGCAATTTATCGTACAAATATCCGCATTCGTCGAGCCCAGCCATCGATAATGTGAATTTGACCATTAAACCAGGTCAAGTGATCGTCATTACAGGTTCGAGTGGAAGTGGGAAGACAACTTTAATGAAACTTCTCTGTGGTCTCTTGGAAGCAACAGAAGGGGAGATTTTGGTCAACGGCGAGAAAATCACGAAAGATAATTCGAGTAAAATCCGTCGAGCAATAACGTTCATTGGCCAGTCGGAAGTTATTTATCCCTTGCCGCTCAAGGAGAACATTTTGCTCGGACTTGCAAATCCTTACGATTGTGATATAAAGGATGAGGAAGAACTGAAGGGTGCTGCTTTTCTAGCTGGATGCTCGAGTTTCTTTGAGGAGTATGAGAACAAGGTTTTGGACCCGTGCAGTATTCCAAGTTATAGCTTCCAACAGTCGCCTGGAAAAGCGGCGATTGAAGCCCTGGAGAAGGAAATGGGAACTGGGACAGGACGTCGGCTCTCTCTTGCTGAAACCCAGACTATCTTTGCGTAAGCGTCACTGGATTTCGTAAATTCCTTTTATTAACATTCCATGCACAGCACACGAGGCTTTATGAGAGTCCGAAATGCCAACATGAAGCTCGTTATTCTAGACGACCCATTTAATGCACTGGACACGATGGCAGGGCGTGCCATTTTCGAAAATTTCCAGAATATTGCCCGAGAGAGAGGCCAAACAATTATTATTGTTACTCACCAATTGTCAAGCGTCACCAAGGCTGACATGATCTTGTGAGTCTTTGATTTAGCATGACCTGCGTTTTTGCTAATCTGATCGTTCCTCAGGTGCATGAACAAGGGGAAATTGGAAGAACAGGGAACCCATGACGATCTCATCGCTGCTGGAGGGAGTTATTCAGTTCTTTACAAAGCTCAAACACTGATAGAATAAGGACACTCCCCTCGACACCAGGTAAATAATCAGTGACTGGATTATACCTTAACATCGCTTTACTTTGTTTTTCCCTCGAACATTCGTAACTTGTTCATAATTGACGACTAGCACTTAGTTTTCCCCTTTCATTACTATGAAATCCTTGTCGTATTTTTTGTAAATAATATATCATTGCCTTTTCTATGAGATGAGTTTCTTGAAGTTGAATACACTGCTGGCAACAGGTTATTTAAGTAGACTAAAAATGATTAAAAAAATAAATTAAACATGTTTACATGTTTACATGTTTTCGACCATTTTTCGAGTTCTTGAATCTATTAAAAATGATATATTTTAATTCTGAAAAAATATAATACAAATCCTACCTGTATTACAAAGTTCTTAGCCCACAGAATCTAAAGTTTACGTCATGTTTTTGTATAGACAAAAGCTTTTGTTAAATTTCACATTCACATTTTCTTTTTGTCGTCTCATAAATGATAAATTTAGCAAGAATTTTTGTTGTTGGATAAACAAAAAGACTGCCCCACTTACGCGGATATTCTTCACATCACCTTCTTTCATAGTAGTTATCTGGTCCTCATACAAAACACCCAGTGAAGCCCAATGTGACTATCTGAGCTGTAGCAAGGGTTAAATCTCTAATTTTGCTCTAATTGCAGCTTAGGAAAAGAGACTGACAGGTAATTTTTTATTCTGTACCTGTTAAAACACATTCAGGTTCATGTTCTACAGATTTAAATTTTTATCTGGATTTTCTGCATTTTTATAACAGCCAGATGGTGGCAGAGTATGCGAGGAGTGGGCACCCAATCACGTGCCAAGTTATCTGCCATGGCAGATAACTTACAACATTTTTGGTCTGTTATAGCAGCTCAACAAAAAAATAATAATTTTGAACCAGCAGAACTACTTAGAGCGTGCTACTATATGTGCTTGAAAACATTCAGAGCACATATTTGAAAACTGACGCTTTAAATCTTCAGAAAAGACTGTCGAGTTACCTGCCCGGAGGTTGCCGGGCAGATAACTGGCAGATAAATACCCAGCCGAACGATCGGTCAACCTGCGTCATTAGCGCGTCGCTATGACCATCTTTGGCGAGGCGGTTGGATGTCCTGTGGGGCTTCTACACAACACTACCCCACCGTGGTTCATTGTATTCGTGTACTACTACTTACAGCCTTGAATATACAGGGTAGTGACATCGTCGTTGCTGAGAGGAGGGGTCGATATATTGCGAAGCCCATGAAGATATTGTGTCGACAGCACGACGGGGAGGCTAAGGGTGGGGACCGTGGGGTGGTTGCGGAGATTGCGTCATCGATCCGCTGACCACTATAAACGGTTGTTTATACAAACAGAGGCGGACGAACCGAAATTTACGAAGGTGCATAGGGTTTTGGATTTAGCTGTAAAGGGACCAAAACTTGTCTTAAATACTACAATTGACAACGAGAACAATAAAACAATAAACTCTACCTTTCTGTCACCATTTTTGATCAAAAAAATTTAGCACAAGTATTGCATTTAAGTAATAGGCATATAAATATGCTAAAAATGAAGTGTTTGACAAAAGAATTTCTGTACCAGCAATTGTTGAGTTGAAAATAGATTTTATGTGACGGAAAGGCGGACCAAGAACATAAACATGTTTAATTTATTTTTTTAATCATTTTTGGTCAACTTAATAACCTGTTGCCAGCAGTGATACCTATGTAGAAGCCGACTCGACTAAAGAGCACTATTAGTATGACGTCAAATCCTAACAAGACCAAATACGCCTTGATGTAGTCGTTGCTGACTCAGCGTAATCGAACATATTCTCTCGCTCCAAACTCACTCTCGGAACATTTTCTTTTCTCTGAGCGCACGACACCAAATCGACTGGCCATTTCATGGGAAGAAAGTCAGTGAAAATTGCTATGTCATAACGGGCATTCTGGGCCCTATCAACCCTATCCAATGCTTATCAATATTTTTTTAGAACATGTCACTGACATGCCGGGAAGTCTTCCAGATGTCGTGGCGAATTCCCGATTAGTGTGTGCACTGCGGAGCGCGGGCAGCTTCACATGCACATTTTTAGGCCATCCTTTTACCACCAAGTCATCTAGTATGTCTTCTGTGGTTGCCAATAGGAGTGAGAACACTAAATTTTTTAGCGTGGCCTTACGGTTTCTCGTCTTTGCTCTCAAAGTCCCATAATCAATCTCTGCATCACCTCCGTGGAACACTTATCTGCGAAGATCGCTCGGAGCGCCAGTTATTCTTGGGGTTTTTTTTTCTCAGATGACACTCAACACGCCGTCATTGCCTGATAAAAACCTCCGCTGTCCTAATCATTACGCAGGAGATCCTAAATATAAGCCTGGTACCTCGCCTTGAGCCACTACAACGCGCCGCAAACAATATGTTAAAACAGGATAGCCGTCGGCTTCTGGAGCCCTCCCTGTTTGCCTGTCTACATTATAGACGTCAGTTTGGCCACGTCTGCCTTCCACCCCTTCTCCCCGCGGGCCAGCATGTTTGAGTCGCCATCCGCGTCGACACAGCTGCTGGAAAACAAGAGTGAAACCGACGTCCTGACCACGCCGCAAAATGAAGGGCAAGAGGCACTGATCTCCGCTACACAGCCTACAAAGAACAAAGTGTACGCTCGTAAACAGGTTCTCGCGGTCATCGTTCTTGTGGTCATCATTGTCGTCTTCCTGGTCGTCTTCCTGCCTGTCTTTTTCCTCGTTGTTGACAAGAACAGTGGTAGTAGAAAGTCGATTCCTGGTGCCAGCGCGGTTGGAGGTGGCAAGGTTCCCAATCCCAATTCCCCAAGTGGAGCTATTGTAAGTTCTTGCTTTAGCCATCATCTGTTGCCGTCCTCAACTCCTCGCTCTTTTCTTCAGAGTGGGGGCGATGGATCCATTATTAAGCTCGATAATGGGACCGAGTTCACATATCGAAATCCATTCGGTGGTATCTGTAAGGCAACTCACGTTCTTCGTCTTTCATGATCACTCCGACTCACATTGATTTGTTCACAGGGGTACAAGATCCTGCCAATCCTTTCAACAATGATGCTCGGCCGAATTCCTGGACGCCCCCTCTGAATACCAGCTGGCAGTGGGGGAAGGACCGTATCTATGGCGTAAACCTCGGCGGATGGCTCGTGACGGAACCTTTCATTGCCCCAGCTTTGTATCAAAAATACCCGACCGCTGTGGATGAGTTCACGCTCAGCCAGGCTATGGCTGCAGACACCGCGGACGGAGGTTTGGGACAGTTGGAGGATCACTACAAAACTTTCATTGTGAGATTTCTGCCATGTTTTCCTCTTATCAGCGACATGACATTCACGGAACCACAGACCGAACTGGATATTGCGCAAATAGCAGGTATGGCATTCTTATCGGTTTTGAACAACCTCGAGGCAGGCATTGAGGATATTTCTTGTGAGGGGCGGGCCTGAATTTCATTCGCGTGCCTCTTCCGTTTTGGGCAATCGAAACTTGGGATGGCGAGCCCTATCTGGCGAAGACATCTTGGACGTGAGTGCAGACATACGCTATAGATGCTGAAATCTAACGCTGACCGTTATTCAGATATTTCCTGCAGCTTCTGAACTGGGCACGGAAGTACGGCCTACGGGTTTGCCTCGACCTTCATACTGTTCCAGGTTCGCAAAATGGTACGTAAAACATTATCAACAAAGTTGGTCGCTGCTGACTTATCTTTCTCCGTTCAGGTGATAACCACTCCGGACGGTACGAACATTTCTTACTGCGTGTACTACAAAATTTCTCAAGTACTATATCCATAGCTTGGCTCCTGTCGGGTTTTTGGCTGGAAACTTGGGTTTGGCTACTGCTCAGAGAACACTTTACTACATTCGCGTTCTTACAGAGTTCATCTCACAGCCAGAGTACCAGAACCTTGTTCCCCTCTTTGGAATAGTAAATGAGCCCTTAATTGGCGAAATTGGCATGGATGTCATAACGAGCTTCAATCTCGAAGCTCATGATATTATCCGGAATATCACTGGACTAGGAGAAGGAAATGGTCCGGTGTGTTTATATGCCTTGATTTGAAAGGGGGGTCAATGTTCAACCTATTTTTCCTTTCTCAGTATATTGTTATCCACGACGGTTTCCAGCCGCTTTCAGATTTCAACAATTATTTGCAAGGGTCAGACCGCGTCATCTTGGACACCCACCCTTACTTTTCCTTCGGCGGTATCTCATTGGCTCCGATCGGTGTGGATGGAGATGACGGCCTGCCAGGTGGTGAATGGCCTTTGAACGCGTGCAATGCCTGGGGTCCAGAGCTCAATCAGAGGTTGGATTACTTGCAATGCTTTATGTTGTAATGATCCTCACAATGTTCTTTTTCTAGCCGCATGAACTTCGGAGTAACCCTCGCTGGCGAGTTTTCGGCCTCTCCCAACAACTGTGGATTATTCTTGGTTGGTGTTGGCCAGAATTCGACTGACCCTCAATGCCCTGAGTACGATGATTGGACAAACTACAACTGCACGATGAAACAGGGCATTCAGAACTTTGTGATGGCGAGCATGGATGCTTTGGGTGATTGGTTCTTCTGGACATGGAAGGTTCGTTCACACCTGCCGTCATGCTCGTTTCTTTCTAATAGGTGCGCTGTAGGTTGGTCCAGCGCAATCTGGCGTGGTTGAAACCCCTGGATGGTCATATCAGTTGGGTTTGGAAAACGGTTGGATACCTACCGATCCCCGGACAGCCTTTGGAATGTGCGGAGCATTGGGGGCAAGCCTACAACCTTTCAACGGTAGCTATCAACCATGGCAAACCGGTACACCATCATCGATTCCAGCTTCATCAACCTCGCAATTTCCCTGGAGGCCGACGACAATTTCCTCAGCCAGCGTTCCAGTCGACCTTTTACCGACCTATACGGACACTGCGTCCATCATTACTATGCCACCAGCCACCTTCACCCAGGCCCCCGCATCCGTTACGAAGGCCGCTGATGGCTGGTTCAATACAAAAGATACCATAGGAGGCATAACCAGCGTATCTGGGTGTCCTTATCCCAGCGAATATGACGCCACCTTTACTGTGGTGCCTACTGCCCCTTGTACGGGGCCTGGCTCGGTCGCGACTGCGGCTTGAAACATACTATCTTATCCCATTCACTGGACATCTCAAAAACTATGGACTAATGACATTGGCGATAGCCATCGCAACAGGGACATTTGAACCTTTCGGAACTCTAGATGTACTATTATTTATGTATTTTTACCCCGCTATTCGCTCTCTTACACGCAGAACATTGCTATCCTCCTTTACTTTTTTATTTACCCTGTTTTGTAGAGGGTAATTGTGTAAGTAGTAGTGCCAATACACGAGCAATTGATCATGTCATGATGTTGTTCAGTACCACCATCAGTCCTCCTCCCTGTTTCATTCCTCCCACTTCGGAAGTACCTCAATACCGCTTCAAACTTTGCTAGATGGCTAGCAGCACGCGTTCTCCAAGCATAACGACTCCAAGACCTTCAACTCCGAGCCAAACAGACCGAAAAACCTCATGGACACCGCAAGCGCGATTTCCAGCTTCCACCAGGCTCTACAAGGTTCTGAGCAGCAATTTTGACGATGAAGAGACGCGTCAGGCGTTATGGACCCTCTCAGACCTCTATGCCGCCCCTTCGAAGGGAAGGAAGTGCAGACGGTTGCCAGCGAGGAGGCAGAAGATGAATTTGGCGTTGAAGGAGTAGATCCCTCTCACCACACTGCCGCTGCAGCTACTGCCTTTATTGAAACTGTTCCTGGCGAGTCGGCTACACGAGCACGTAAGAATTTGAGGAGGGATATGGAGAAGAGACTGGCCGAAGGCAGCAAGAAGTTCTTGGATGCCCTCGGTGAGGTTGACGCGGTATGTGGCTCTTACTGTTCTTACAACAATGCTAATAGAGGCTCATTTATATTTCTACAGAGGTTACTTGAGCTACAGGCCCATGTAGCGGCTATGCGGGCTAGCTGCGACGAAGCAGAAACTCAGTTAACACTCACGAATGAATCGAGCAAGCTTCTGCTGGAAAGAGCTGGAAACCTGCGAGATGAGAGGTCTGTTGATGTTCTATGCCCAATCTTGACACGCTGACCTGTGGTTAGGCAGGAAGTTGAGAATAAAAATCGATTATCTCGCTGTTTCTGGATCGGTTTACTCTCAGTGAGAGTGAAGTGGAGGCCTTCACCTCGAGAGAGGTGCCGGTTGGGCAACGTTTCTTCCAAGCAATGGACAAAACGGAGAGAATACGGGAAGATTGCCGCGTCTTGATGTCTGGAGAAGATGGGTCGACAAAGCTGGGTAAGCGGCATGTCCAGTAGCCATTGCCTCACGTCTCTTATTTTACTCGGTCCTTAGGTTGGAAATTATGCTCGACGTCAGCCAACCTCGAACAAGGCTACGAGAAGATCCTTCGTTATCTATCAAACGAGTTCCGTCAAGGAGGGCGCGATTCGCAATTGGAAGTCAGTTCACAAATGCGGGAGGCCGTACAAAGATTGCGGAAACGACCTGAACTCCTCACGTACGTGGTTGTCCATTTGAATTCTATCGAACCTATGTCAACCTTTTCCTATTGCAGTGAGGCTCTGGCATCTCTGTCAGAAACACGTCAAACGACCCTCCTGTCGTCCTTCATCGCGGCTCTCACCAGAGGCGGACCCTCAGCTATCCTCGGCCCATTGAATTGCACGCCCATGATCCTCTGCGTTATGTCGGTGACATGCTCGATGGGTGCATCAGACTATCGCAGCTGAACGCGAATTTCTGGAGAGCCTCTTTGGAATGAAGCAGGATGGTCGAATGGTGGGCAGTGTACGGAAATTCGACTTCAAGAAGGAAGAAGAAGAATGGTTACGGAGTTGATGGACCAAGCTGTCGAGAAACTCTGCGTGCCCCTCAAGGTTGGTATTTTATGCGTTGCCCAACAGCTTTGAATTCCTTTGGCTGACTGTGACATGCAGATGCGTGTGCAGCAAACTATTCGATCTCAGGAAAGCAGCATTATTGCTTACAAGATCGCCAACCTCCTGCAGTTCTATTTGATGACAATGCGTCGAACACTTGGGGATGAGGCTCTCCTATCATATACTTTGAAAGAGTGAGCTTCGCTCCAGCACGTCTTTACTGGAATCTAACTGCCTGCCCATAGGATGACTGACGTAGCATACAAAGTTTTCTATGACTCAATTGAGAATCAGAGCCAGGCTCTGTCTCGTGTTCGTTTAGTGAGTTGCATTATCACATTAAATTTCTCATTCCCGGTTCTGATCCAGATTTAAAGGACGAAGACGACCCGTCTCTCGCACCTCCTCTAGTGGTCTCGACCACGCTCAAATCCTTCGCGAAGTCATGACAGTGTACAAATCCTCTTTACTAGGAATGAAGACCAAGTGAGGTCGTTGCCGGCTTCCACCAAGTGCTAGACATCATGGTCGATCCAATTGTGGTGATGTGCATTGAGAATGGTGATGCAAAGAGGAAGGCCAGGCCCCGGTGGGACGAAGCCGTTTTCGTCCTCAATTGCCTATGTTACTTGCAGGTCTGTTCGTCTTTCTAGGATGTTCAGGCCACTGGAGAACTGATGACGTGGTAATTAGAGTGTGCTCAGTCCATTTGAATTCACGATGAAGAAGCAAGCAGAGATCCAAGCCTTCTTGGACCAGCGGGTCGTTCTGCTGACAAATGAGCATGTACGCATTGTCTTTTCTCTGCTGGTCAGGAGCGACGCTCAAGGTCGATGTTTAGGGTCACGATCTTCTGAAGGACGCGGGACTGCTACAAGTAGCTGAGGCATGCAGAAGCCATAAGACTGGTGTACGTTCTTCAATTTCCGCTAATGTCTCTGCTAATACTACCAATCGTAGGAACCACTGTCGCGGATCCCGGGCACCCAACCAACGGATCTACAGGAGGCCCTGCACCACTTCTCTATTTGGCTATCCGGTCTGGAAGTCGTGCAGTCACCCCGCCTTGCACAGCTGACGGTGCAGAGGCTACACACCAAGGTCCACCAAGACGCCTTGGCGAGGCTGGTGCGGACGTACAAGATGATCTGCGATGAGGTGAAGGACCCGCGGAATCGGTACGAGGCTGCTTCGACGTTGCTGGGGAGTGAGAGGCCCTTTGGACAGGTGCATTTGCTTTGGCAGGTGTTTGGGCTGGAGGAGGAGGAGGAGACCAATGAAGGAGAGAACGAAGAGGAGGACAGTGATGAAGGCGAAGATGAAGAGGAGGATGGGGATGAAGGTGAAGATAGCGATGATATGGCCAGCGATGAAGAAGAGAGTGAGGAAGAGTCGGGAGACGACAACGATAAGGGTATATCTTTTGATTATCGTATATATTTCTGTTATCTGATAACGGTATTCTTTCTATCAGGACTTGATCCAGGATCTTAACCTCGAAAGAGGCCGTAGGATACCCCTATACTTCATGTTCAGGTTGTTTCAAAATCCCAATCACACCCTTTTCATTGAATCTTGGGCAAATCTATGAAAGCAAGCCACCCCAGCTGACAAGATGAAAATACCTTTTGCAACTTTCAATTCGCCGTGAACTCGTCAGGTTCCTTGATATACTTATTCCTTCCGCGCGATCGCAAAGATATACTCTGACATACTCACCACTGGGAGTAACTCGGCAAAATCAACGACATTCTTGTTACCAACGCCCGGCGAATAGTATATTGAACGGTGATAAATTGACCTTAGTCGTCCTCAGTCATTCTCGTCAACTTATGACCCATGATCTTGATAGATGGGGAGCACAGCGGTTTCAGCTCCGAAGGCGTTCTCGACCGGAATCAGTACAGTTCAAATGGGGGTAGTAATGACCGTGCGAGGGCGTTGCTTTTATCTGCCCTCTGTTCATCGCACTTCTGTCTTGTCTAGATTCCTGTCCCAGGCGCTATACATTTGTGCTTGCCATTAAAGTTCATCAGCGCACTGAAATCTTGTCGTCCCTTTCTGTCATCTAGATTCCGGCTGCCTGGATCAAACTCTCAAGTTCTTTCTGTATCAAGTGCGGTAATTCAATGTCTTTCCTTTCTCTCGCCGCTGGGGATGTGCCTGCCATGGTGCACGGTTGAGTTAGATTTTCGGACTTTGTTGTCGCTGTCCGACATGGAACTCATTTCAATTAAATCCTGCAGATGATGAGCTGATTTGGGACTTTTCACATTCGCAGCCCTGCATTTTTTGAAGCCCCTGAAGAGCATCATTTTGTTTTGTTGCGTTCGTCAAGAGGGGGGTTCTCATCACGCCATCCTTTCTACAGCTCTTCCTTGTTTTGACCGACTGGTAACTTGGCATCCATCTCGCATGTCTGATATCTTCATAATTACGCTTCGTTTCGATTTCTTTCTAGGTACCCATTTAGAGAAAGAGGAAAAATGATGGACAAGGAGTCATGGACCGGTGGTACCTCACATCTTGCAACGGTGGACGCAACTTCAATCTAAATAAAGCACTGGAAGAAGGTGTTGACGCATTAAAAATACACCTTGACTTCCTCCTGTCGTCTGCGCCACTGAGTACTGGATATATATAATTGCTGGACATGAGTGTAACTTCCAGTCGACGGCCTCGAAGGAAGAAATGCTTACTTGTGAGGCTGCCCGATGGGCGTTTATGAATCTGGTATGCGATATCGCGCGTGAACAATCTGAAGTAAGATAGCAAGACCGAGAGTCGAGCATTGTTACAATCCAGATAAGGGCCCTATCCAACTAAGGAGTTGTCGAGAGAGTATTCATCGAGATTACATGGCGATGCACGCCCTTGAAAAGGAAGAAAGATTGTTGTTGCGTTGCCATGAATTGCGTCGGTGCGCAGTGATATCAATTCCTATGTAGTCGTTTAGAAGGAAGGAGGGGATATTCATTAGTACAATTTTGTATTCTAGTAGTATAGAGTCAACAACAAAAGAAGACAAACGGAAGCAGACAAAACCAATAAAGAACCGAAGAAAAAATAGTTCCGAGATACGTAGGTCGTGAGTGATTGGTGGAGGTAATGGTACAAACCAATAAAAAGGGAGATCACTGAATATCCTAGAGAAAATGACAGACAGAAAGTGAAAGTACAAGTTCATTTCGTTCGTAGAGACGGATGGATGATGGATCGGAAAATAATAAGATAAGATACAATGTGGCGTTTCAATTGTAATTTGAGGATATCGTGCGTTCGTCCGTTGGTCTCTCTAGAAGTGGGCCAGTGTTGAATAGATATAACATTTAAAATCTTGGCGAGGGTTTGATGTCGTTAAAGATGTTCCTGGCCATCAGCCACATTAAGTGCAGCAGCTGGATTTAGCAGTTCCGCCTTCCAAAGTCAAGTTTGTGTTAGGCTGCGATTGTTTCACGCCCGGTGACTGGAAGGAATGCATGTGAATGAAAGCTCCCCCGAAAAGACTGCGAGGAGGGCCTTAAAAGCACGTACACGATCATCATCAAATACTCCTTTCTTGATCTTCTCCAAAATATCGCGTGAGGCATCGACAAAGGCTTGTTCGACGTGCAGCCCTGACTTTGCACTGGCTTCAACGAATAACATCCCTTCTTGCTTGGCAAACAGATCAGCTTCTTCATATGACACCTCTCTTGCCTTGCGCTTCATTTTTGAAGGCGAGATGCTCGATTTGGTAGGTTTGATAGTGGAGAAGTTCGCTGGGGTCGTAGTAAATGTCACACCGGATCCCGACGTGGATGCCGTCATACCATCAAGTGGCGGGGAAGGGTCTGTATCTTCACATAGATCAACTTTGTTCCCAACGAGAATACATGAAACATGTGGGTCCGCATGTTTTCTGACGTCTGCTAGCCACGTCTGTATGTGCTCAAAGCCTAGAGGTGGGGGGTTCATCGTGTGAGTCCTGAGGCCAGGAGGCCAGGATCAAGCGAGGATGGACTTACTCTCGCGTGATGTAACATCATACACGAGGAGGCAGCCAGCAGCACCGCGGTAATACGATCGCGTTATAGCGCGAAATGTTTCTTGTCCTGCTGTATCCCAACCTGTTGTCGATGGACATCAATACCAAACGAATACGGCGAGGCGAGGACGAGACGACGATGTCCATAGAGAATGCGACTCACATTGCAGCTTTATTACTTTGTTGTCTTCAGGAATCGTAATTAACTTCGACCCAAACTCCACACCAAGCTGTCGTGTGGAATCAAATGACGGCGTGCAACAGGATAAAAGAAGAAGAGTACAAGGAAGGCGATATAGGCGGAAACGTCATACAAACTTTCAGCACGTAATAACATTGCAGATATGGAACATGAAACGCACAGTTGGATCAGGATTTGCCAGGAACCTTTGGTCCGTAAGTCGGACTAGCAGTGACGACTTGCCGACTGCTGGATCGCCTGTTTGTATACAAATGGAAATGGCGTTTCAGTTAGACCCCTGTTGGACCACAAACTCAAATCCTTTCATGTATGGCACACGTACCTGTAATGATAAATTTGAGCACGTAGTGCCATGTAATGCCTGCCATCTAGTCCCAAATAAAACGCCGCGTTGCCTGGCTCCAATCGGTTTGAATGTTCCCGTGCAAATTTAAAATTTCGCGAGCTTTCTCCGTATGAATAAAGTCCACAAGATGATTCGATGTCCTGGAATGAAATTGAAAGAAAGTGTACAGAAATTGGAGATTATGGGTGTTGTGGATTGAGGACAATGTTGTGCACACAATTAATCGTCGTTGTCAGGGTAGTCTTACGTCATCACAGATATCACGTGCCGTGACGGACCATTCCGGAATTTGTTGAGCTCGTTGTCACCATCGCCCGCGACTCCTTCAGAAACAATTTTCATTCCAACACAATCTCTGCAAAGATGACCGCCTGGAGGAACGTCTTCACGTATGTTATTGAGGTCTACAATACTCAGACTTTCTGTACTGATTTGGATTGTTTAAGGTACAACAAGTTTGCCCAGATCACAGCTCGGGCTCTCCGCCAGTCGTTGAAGGAGGAGGAGCGTCTCGCCGCTGAGAAGCGTGGCATTACCACTGTTAGATACCAGAAGTGGGAAAACGGCGTTGGTGGCCAGCAGGTGCGCCTTCTCCAGGCTTGGTAGTATTGGCTAAGCATTGACTTGTACCTCTTTTCTATTCCAGGTTCAAGTTCAGCAAGAGCAAAAGTAGACAGAGCTCTAGAGACCGACCATTTCCTTACCAAAATCACCTGGAATTCATGCCTCATTGTTGAACTTTCTCCATATACTCCTACGAGATTTGTTCCGGACTCCGGATGCATCATGCCTATGTCGCGTCAGGTCACCTTTCATGAGTGGTTCCTGTACCCAACGTCAGCGCTGTTCTTTGAGTCACTGATCGTCATATCCGTCAGTTTAGCCTCTGCAGCCAGTTTTGCTTGGTTGGGCTATCTCCTTCAGTCGCGGTGCCTCGCCCATTGCGCTGTCGAGAAGATTGAAAGGAGATGTCGCTCAAGCCTTTAATTTTTTAGTGTTGCGCAAATGTCTATGTTCATTCTCGATCGTTGACGTTCGCAGCATTTTGAAGTCGTACCTCGGCCTAAATGGCAGATGGACGCCCCAAGGGCATTCTGGAAAGATCTAGCTTCAGACTTGTTTGTTCTGATACATTTACCAACTGGTTTCTCTCAGATACATGTGCTTTTCCGATGTTGCTGATGTCTTCTGTTCAGGAAACTTTCCTTCGGGGACTCAGGCGTAAATTCTCAGGCGCGTTATACGTCATTACTATTCCGGCTGAACATACTTCAACACTTTGAAGGCACAGTTGCGCCCGTCCGAGCTGGCTTTATGGCAGATGACGAAACTGAGTGATTCAAGAGGCTCATATTTTTCGACGCTGACCAACATGCCTACGTATGATCACCGTGACCGAGCGTTGGCGTCCTTGGCACATGAACTTACATTGGACTTCGGCCTGATGTGATGTAACCCTTTCCTGACAATCAACAGAGTGCTTCTCCTTCCTCATGTTCTTATAACAAATGGAAGATAGGTCCGACAAGGCCGTTATGAAATGAAAGTTCGTTCATTGATACACCATTCTGACATCTTTACCAGAACCTTCAGTCCTCGGAATATCTGATAGATATGTATGTCGACAAGACGTTCAGGAATGTTCTCCTCAGAAGACTCAGCTGAAAAGCCCCAGGTATTTTATAAAATTTCTCGACTTCTAGAATCCGGTTCAATATTCTCCGATTTTTTATTCTTGTTTTACTTAGGCTTTGCACTTTGCAAGTGGCATGATCTGGCCAGTTTATAGTTAACGTCGTGATGAGAGTGACTTCAGACGCATGTATGTATCCTCTATATTTGTCCCGAGGCCCCGAACGTTGGTCATCCCGGGATGTCAGAACTGCTTTTTGGGTGATGCAACGCTTTTTTGGTTAATGCATCCAGCGCAATACTTCTTCCTGACATCGACATGGTCCCGAAATAAGTCGCAGGTTGATCTCACAACCATTATGAGGATACGATTCCTGAAATTTCGGTCAACCTCAGGCACCAGTATCAGTCTCATTCCACCAGCAACATCTATGTCCTATTTCCCCCAATTTACAAGTGATCGTGTTCAAGGATCCTCCCCGCCCTCTTCAGGCCTTCACTACATATCTTATATGCTGCGATCCGGCTGAATAACTATTTACGCCCTTTTTATAGACGTCGTGGGTAGGATCTTGCCTTGTTCATCTGGGCTACTGTTATTATAGATGATGAAGGCAGCATTTCGAACGCCACAAAATCCTATCAGACTTAACACCCCACCCTTCCTGTCGACCACCCACAAATAAAACATGGCCATATGGACGCCATACTTCCGGAGGCATCCCAAAACTCGCTATGTATAATTGTACAATTTGTTATTTTGATTCAGTGACTACTAACTATCCGTAGTCATAGCTGTGCATGCCCAACGTCTTTATGCATTCGGAAATTTTTACCTCTGATGGCGAACTGAAACAGGCATTGCTGGCTTTTGTAAGTCTTTGACTTTCCGGGAGTTTACAGTCCGGCTAATCTTACAGACCCATCTATTTGGCGGACTGTGTGGGTGCTACATACTTAGCCTAGGAGTTGAGCTAACGTCTCGTGAGTCTGTGAATTCTATTCGGCTAACAGTTGCAGACTTGAGATCTCATGGACCATCCGTGATATGTTCTGAAGACTCTCTTGTAGTGTATTTAGTCTATAGCAAAGTATGTATGTGTGTCTCGACTTGACCATCGGCTATTGATATTTCTGGCAGAGTGGCGGTATTTAGCCGACCTTGGTGGGCAATGTGCTCAGAGTCGATATTCTCAGTTAACTCTATGCCTCACATCTGCATCACATCATTTGCCATGTGTTCTACGACAAGTAAATCCACGATCCTACTCCGAATATAGGAAAAAGTTCTCCTTGAAGCTTGAAAGCCCTGCTCCTGTTCATTCGCCACGAGACGGTCAAAATGCGATGCTTATTCTGGCTTCTTAATTTTCGTAAGAAAAATAAAGGTGTTTCCTCCGCCACAAGCCATCGCCACTAGCCGTTAGTAAGCTTACCAACGGTCGGACGCGGTATAAACTCTAGAGTAGGGTCAAATTGGTATTTCTTACGCGGCCAATTCAACCCAGGATGTCAGAGACGGACCAGCGTTCAAACCGCCAGCTCGCTGCTGACGATGTGGCTCCCGCCATATCTTACGCACTTATGCATTAGGCCCAGGGAGGGCTGATCGTCACAAGTGCGCAGATTCCGGATCATGAAGTGAATTAGGAGGTGCGCAATTCGCTTCGGAGTTTACTGCTGGACGAAACACACGCCCTTCGCACCAGGCACCCACCCTCCTCGGCCCTTTGAAGATTACGTTTGTCTGAGCACGGTTCTGACCCTTGGCCATAATAAAATTGCCTGGCGTCCACTCAGTATCGCCAAGATTTTTTACGACTTTGGTGTCTACTGGGGCCCACTTAAGCAGAGCTGCTTGAGTAACTCCAGGTGATTGATTTCATTAACTGGGGTGATTCTTCTCAAACTTGGGCAATAAGAGTAAATACTGAAGGAAAGAGCGAAAGAAACTGCTGCGCTTCCTAACCGAAATACTGGGACATGAAATACACGAATCGCAATTGAATACGCAAAATTGGTGCGCGGTACCATGCATTTATATTGAATTTACTCTGTACTCGGTAAGAACGTAATCCAATGTATATCGCAAGCTTTAGGCTTACGGGTTTGACGATGGATACATGCTCTTCAAGGTTCATGAAAGTGTGGAGCGCTTTGTGGTTAGCGAACGCAACCTTGGGACTTGCGCTGCGCATAATCTCAGTTTACCAAGCGGGTGCTTCTCCATCTCCAAGAAGCATTGGCGCTAAGCGCCAAACGCTCCAGATTTGACGTTATGAAGGGCACTTGCTCACTTCAGTGTCTTCGATTTAATAGATTCCACCTGCTGGTTGCGTGCTGGGCGCTGCGGTTGAGAGCACTGGCGAGCACTAGAATACCGACGCTATTCAAATGAACGTTACTTCAATCATCCACATCGCCATGGAGAACGACGCGTGCCAGGCTGCAGTGCCGTCAGGTATTTACAGCTGCAGATATGTAAAGATTAGGTGGTCTCCAGGTCGCGTGAAATGATAATTACAAATCTACTCAACGAGACGACCTTTCAACATGATCGACATGAGTATCACCAAGTCATTTACGCACAACATGCCTGTTTCTGATGGGTGAGCTCAGATCGCAGATGGCCTTGAAACAGAACTACCGTTGAAATTACTCTAAGCGGACAGTTTGAATTTGCAAGATCTCGAAATCTGAACCCTTAGGAATTAGAAGACAGTGGTGCAGATGGTGCGGTTGGAAATCGGTATTGGCATTATTATGGTACAAGAATGTATACCAGACGAGAGAAGAAAAAGACCAGAAGAAGGAAAAAAAAGGATGTCGTACAAGTACACTAGTGATCCACTAGAAATAACTAAAAGAAAGAGGAAGGAGGTGTGTATAATAGAGGTGCTTTATGCGATAAATGACACGAGAATGAGAGGAAAGTCAAAGTCGTCAACATCGTTAATATTTTTTGTGGAGCTGGGAACAGCAACCTGTATAAGAAAAGAGCTTGACCTGTATAAAACAGATTAATGAACAAAATAAAAATAATAGGGTCGTCGATCAGGAAGGCGACGAGAAGTGCGGCACTGGGTTCGCTATCGCCCGGCCTAGCGAATCTCTGGCATACTCGTGTAGCTGCTGCACGAACCCAAAATTCGGATTCGCCTGTATCCTCTTGCTCTTAATATACTGCAAGGCCTCCGTTGGACTCCAATTATATGCTGCCATCAGGTAAGCCGCCACAGCGCTCACACTCCGACTGATACCCTCAGCACAGTGCACTAGAACCCTGGCCTCAGGACTCGAAGCCAGCGCGTCCCTAATGAATGCCGTTGTAGTAGGCAGGTGCCCTGCCAGCTCGGCGAAGGGGAGATCCTCCACCCTTACTTGCAGCCGCACAGGTTGGACAGCGAGCAGGGAGGGTGGTGGCCTGAAGATGTTCTCGGACATGGTCGACAGGATGTGCGTTATCCTGTATGCGCTTAATAGAGCGGGGTTTTCAGCGAACGCTAGGTCGGAGATGTATAGCCGCGGTATGATCTCTGACACGTTGCGCGCTGGGCGGGCGTTGTGCGAGGAGGGTGAGAAGGGTGAGGCAGAGGGTGGGCCCGACACTGCGATGGCGGGTGTTAAGGAGAATGGTTGATGTGGGTTCTGGTGATGTGAGTGTGGATGCTGGTGATGATGATGGGAGTGGTGGCTCGAGCTACCTTGCTGGTGGGACATCTTAATTTCTAGAGGGCGGCGGGGCGTGCTAGTGGGGGCGGAAAATTTTCTGTTTTTGTCTTGGTGGTGGTGGTGGTTTGGGTATAAGTGGGAAGAGGTCTGTAAGGAGATGAGATATGAGCGCTCGGATTTCTATCAAGATGGAAAGACGGGTTATAAGGGAATTCGACGCAAAGCAGATTGTTGACTTGTCGGCCCAAGTCAAGTAAACAAAAAGAAAAAAGAACAAACAATGAATGGGTTCGTTGAACGATGATAACGGCCCATCAGACTGGATTATATCCGTCAAAGGGCCAAGGCACAAATGAATCGGAAAACAATGTTTTACGTCCAGTCAAAGTGCAGAGCGTCAAAAGATGAATAGATTGAAACTCACCGGAGTTGCAGCCTTGACGTATCCGTAGGACATATTGAACAAATTTGCTTGTATGATGTGTAAAATCTGCTGCTGTCCTTTTTTTTAAAACCAAGGTAAGTTGGGAGTTTTGACGTGCGGAAGGTGACTTCTGGTTCCTGGCAGCTTGCACGCACGTAGGGAGCGTCGGACAAGATCAATCAACGGAAGTGGGACTTGGAGGAAGATGGATTGAATTGACCACGCGAAGCGGAAGCGAAAGCGTATATCCCGGAATGAAAGGAGAGGAAAGCCTAGATAGGTCGATGGAGTTATAAAATGATCCAATCAAGAATCTCCGTTCAGCTGGCACACTGGATCAAGGTCAAAGCCGAAAAAGAGGCGTCCAAGGAATCCAATGGAACACGAACAAATGCGGGAAAGGAGGGGAACACTATGTTATGGGAGTAGGTTCAATTTATACGATGATATAGATGAATGGAACGCCGAAAAAGGATATGCAAGCAGGGACGAGAGAAACCAAGAGAAGGTCGATGATGGTGATGTAGTTGTTGTTGATGCGCGTTCCAAAAGCTGTCAATAATAAATTATTGCCAGGGTCCAGGACCAATTTCAAAGGAAGGGAGGGCAAGCGGATCCCAAGTGGGGTATTAAATCCAAAGATGGAACGCCCCAATGCTCAACTGCGGGCCGCACCGCAAATTAGTCGTGATGATACTTGGTTTTCGGTCGTGACACGGTATGATGCCTTTGTGTTGCCGGGAGCAGTCAGGAGGCGAAGGGAGGCAGAGGGGCGAAGAGGGGGTAGCTGCCCAGAGGAGAAGGGCAGGGGAGGGGGGTTTGGCATCAGTCCTGTAACCTTGCGTGCGCTTTTTAAGACCGCGTTTCGGTTTCGGCTTGGGGTATTACATTAGACGCCCTTGGCTCCCATCCCTCCCTCTCCCTTGCCGGAATGGCGTAAATGCTGCTATGTCGGGTGTTCAGTGCTGTGGTAGGACAAGGCACTCAGCCGAGGGAAGGCTGATGAATGTAGACCTTCGGATCGGAAAGGCATGGTAAGGCAAGGCAGGGGAATAAGCGGAAACGAAAGAAGGCTGAGCTCCAGGGAAGGTCAGTAATGTGGCAGTTGTCAACATGTCGCCCTTTTTCCATCCCGTCATTGCAAATTCAGATTTCGGGATCCTTTGCCAAAAATAAAACTCGGTCTTGCGACCGAGAGGTGGAGTACAGGTAACAGAAGGGCAGCTAGGCTTTGTGCTGACAATCTATTTCTACACCTATGGATGGATCTGTACAGCCAGTTTTGCGGAGAAGGATCTAGAACAAGATCCCGCAGGAGAGAACGGCTGGACTGGGTTCCAAGGGCGGACGTCAACGCAGCGAAAAACCGGACAAAGCGGTGCTGTGATATGATGGTCCAGTAACATCCATTTCGCTGACCTAGCTCTGCTTCTGCAATGCTATGTAACCAGACAAGTGGTCCGAGGAAAGACAAAAGATAATCTCGGGTTTCGGAGCTTTCAATCCAACCAATAACAATGGCCAAGATATCTAATCCAATGCATGGCTCTATTCAAATCTCGTGCTGTGTTTAGAGGAGGGGGAGGCCCGGGCTAGAAAGAAGGCAGCTCTTCCGGTTGATGTGATTGAACAGCCTCTCTGGTAATTGATTACCTCAGCAATTCCCACCTCCGTCAACACCTACATTGGCTTTCCGCCCCTCACTCATCATTCCAAATGATTGATGCCCTCTCAGGAGGATCGCTATTATTGAAATTACATTTTCACCAAATTGAGTCGGAATTCTAACGGCAGAATATTAATGTCTACATTCTTTTTGCTCACCCACTGACTATCCTGTGATAGAGTGGGTCGGGACAACCTTGGACATTTGGCACTCATGAATGATTGATGGGGATCGGGATGGAAGGGAGTGTCGAGACTTCCGCCGTATGCATCTGAATCGACTATCAGCTGCTATCGGAGATCAGATTTCATACTTTTTCTCATCATCAAAGATCAAATACTGACGTAAGTTGCACAGTACGTATATCAATTTTGTGGGGCTGAGGATTCGGTCTCTTTTGACGATGACATCGTATTGGTGAATTTAGCAAGATCTACATACGCGATTCATAAAGGTGGTCATGGTCAAAGGGAGAAAAGAGTATATACGAAAATCAGAGTTGGTAGAATATAGGATAGTAAGGAGCTAATTTCAAAAAAAACGATAATATATCATTACTATCCCACTACTCCACATACACTCTACGGAGAGCATAGAAAACAGATGGAAAACAGAGCAAGGCTTGAAGAAAGCCTTTTTTGAGCGTACGTACAAGACGGTCGGTCGGTTCATGAAGAAATCGTGACGCGAGACAAAATGAAGAGATAGGAAGCGGACTGAAGCATAATCGAAAACGACGCCGACGCCGATGAGACGTCACGTTTGAATGCCTGTCTAGATAAGGTCGCTAAAAAGGCACGAGTAAGATCGACATGTCATGGATACAATATGATTGACACTTACGCGACGTTGAGAGGCATCTCATCGATCTGGGTGTTGTAGAATTCTGAAATACAGAGACGCAAATTGAGTCAGCACTGACAAGAGACAAGACAAGAGAAAAAAAGAAAAACATACGTTCAATATCTCTCAACATACGAACATCCTCCGTAGTGACGAAATTGATAGCAACACCCTTACGACCGAAACGTCCGCCACGACCAATACGATGAATGTAATTCTCCCTGTTGGTGGGCAAATCGTAGTTGATGACCAAAGAGACCTGCTGAACATCGATACCCCTGGCGAGCAAATCGGTGGTGATCAAGACACGAGATGATCCGGAGCGGAACTCTTTCATGAGGACTTCACGCTGCTTCTGCTCCATGTCTCCGTGCTAAACGGGGTAAAACGACATTAGGAAAAAGAGCATTGTGACGTATTCATATGACAGGCATGACTCACCATGGCAGAGACAGTGAACTCGCGAGAGTGCATCTTCTCAGTGAGCCAGTCAACCTTCCGCCTTGTGTTGCAGAAGATGACGGCTTGAGTGATGGTGACAGTCTCGTAGAGATCGCACAAGGTGTCGAGCTTCCATTCCTCCTTCTCAACAGCGATGTAGAACTGCTTGATACCTTCAAGGGTCAATTCGTCACGCTTGACGAGAATCCTGACGGGGTCACGCATGAACTTCTTGGTAACCTCGAGCACATCAGCGGGCATCGTAGCGGAGAGCAGGACGACCTGCGTGTCCTGAGGGAGGAGCTGGAAGACTGGAGAAAGATGAGTAAAGTGAGAAGGTGTAAACCAGAAAAAAAAAGAACCTTCGTAAATCTGATCCTTGAATCCACGAGACAACATTTCATCAGCCTCATCCAAGCAGAAGATCTTGATGTGGTCGGTCTTGAGAGCCCTACGGTTAATCATATCATACACCCGTCCAGGGGTACCAACGACGACTTGAACGCCCTCCTGGAGCTTGGCTATATCCTCACGAACATTGGTGCCTCCGACGCAGGCGTGACACTCAATGTTCATGTAGTCACCGAGAGCGATGACGACCTTTTGAATTTGCTGAGCAAGCTCACGGGTTGGGGCCAGGATGAGAGCCTGTGTACCCTTGATGCTCATATCCAACTGTGAGAAGAATTTTCGAGATGATTCATCAGCAAGCCAATCCACGTATGCAGTCCCCGACTCGTTGTCGGTAGGCGAGAAAACTCACCTGCTGAAGGATAGAGATAGAGAAAGTGGCAGTCTTGCCAGTACCGGACTGGGCCTGTGCAATGACGTCGTGACCTTTGACGACGGGGACGATGGCCCGCTGCTGGATAGCAGAAGGACGTTCGAAACTTTACCAACGCAAACCCAGGTCAAAACCAATTCTTCTGTTCAGTGATGGGGAGCTTACCCATAGGCATAGATACCGCGAAGAAGTTCCGGCTTCAAATCCATGTTGTCGAAACTGTGCGACGATTAGGAAGCATATTAGACAAAGGGTTGTTCCAGAACGCAGGAGCAGAGAAGAGCACTCACTTGTCTACGACCTGGTCCCAGTTGGATTCGATCTCATTCTCGGCGACATCCTGAAGTTCTTCTCTGCAAAAGACAGAGAATCAGCACCCCGAACATACGACATTGGCTGGCAGCGAAAAAATCCGCCCACAAAACGAAAAAGAGACACATACGCTGACATGAATATGTACTAAGTTGCTATTCCCAAGGTGTCGACTGCTTTTGTCGACGATTCTTAGGAAATAAAGGGTGTTTTGTTCAAGCTGAGTGAGCTGTGCTGTAAAATCGATGGTGGTGGTGATCAACCCCGTCGTCGAAAGAGTCAATTTTTTACTGCCCATGTCGTCGGGAGTTGCCGTCTCATTTTCGAACTCAGCCACCGGTTTGGGGTTCCGCATGACCCGGGTACTTACTTAGGTTCACTGCTGGCAACAGGTTATTTAAGTAGACTAAAAATGATTAAAAAAATAAATTAAACATGTTTACATGTTTTCGACCATTTTTCGAGTTCTTGAATCTATTAAAAATGATATATTTTAATTCTGAAAAAATATAATACAGATTCTACCTGTATTATAAAGTTCTTAGCCCCACAGAATCTAAAGTTTACGTCGTGTTTTTGTATTGACAAAAGCTTTTGTTAAATTTCACATTCACAATTTCTTTTGTTGTCTCGTAAATGATAAATTTAGCAAGAATTTTTGTTGTTGGATAAACAAAAAGAACAATGTTTCGCACCCAAACTGAATTGAAAATATTTTTACCTTATTTTAAAGGGACCAAAACTTGTCTTAAATACTACAATTGACAACGAGAACAATAAAACAATAAACTCTACCTTTCTGTCACCATTTTTGATCAAAAAAATTTAGCACAAGTATTGCATTTAATAGGCCTATAAATATGCTAAAAATGAAGTGTTCGACAAAAGAATTTCTGTACCAGCAATTGTTGAGTTGAAAATAGATTTTATGTGACGGAAAAGCAGACCAAGAACATAAACATGTTTAATTTATTTTCTTAATCATTTTTGGTCAACTTAAATAACCTGTTGCCAGCAGTGGTTGCCACTGACCAACTTTTCGACCCATTTTGACACATTTCACGGTGCCGACCGCTCATTCTGTGTAAATACGAGCAGAGGGACGTCAGAAGGTAAGAGCGTTGTGGTATTTTGTGGTTGAATTGACCTGCCATCATCTGTAGAAGAACATCGTAATTCAGGGTCTCAAGGCAATGCAATGACGGCTGAAACTCTGACCTATGTTGACTCTTTCTCGGTCCTTGTGAAAATTCAAAGCACTAGACCAGCCGCGTGATGCTCCATTCCAAACATTGTTCGTGGAGAAAATGCACGCTGGTTATGATGTTCTCTGGTTGTTCTCTGTCTGTTCTCGTGCAATTCTATGCCCCATCGAGGTGTTTTGGAGTCTGGGGAAAAATCCAAGAGGACTCTAAAGCCTGGGTTCTATAGAATCCAACATAAACCCGTTCTCGACGCATCAATTTGGTCAGAGCCTGGAAACCCTTACAATGGTCTTAGGCATAATCTCCATTTACCTCATCTTACTTGACAACCTGCGATTTCTGGGCTCAATGAATCTAATCCACATTTCGATTGAATGTTTCCAGTGACTTTGGTGCTGAAGGCTGAGGGGGAAGAATTCTGATATGGAATGCATAAATAGGCCGTCTTCATGAAACCAAACCTTCTTCAGTCTTATCACCGCATATCGATCCTTTGTGGTCCGCAACTTGAGAGGTTTTTAGCGCGGCTTATCTGTCTCCCAGCGCTTCTGGCCTATTTCTTGTCTTCCCTCATGTAATGTTCTCAATGGGTATTCAATCTTTCTCCGCTTGGATTAAATCGGTCATCTAACCATCAATGTCTTACGCACCCAAGCCTTCTATTAATGGTGGTGATTATCTCCAATGACATGAAGGCGTAAAAAGGCTATTCTAAACTTGTGCAAGAACAGTTGCGACACACGCTCGCACTGCCTAACCACGACAAGGGCTCGATTGGTGGATGTCACGCTAACCTCGTGCTTTACTCATCAGCATCGAACCTACTCTTTCAGACCCTTTCTTTCTACAATGGCTCTTTGTAAACCGTTTGATCTGCCACACACCGCCATGCGATGGTCATCTGAACGTTGACTCTCTCCTGTTCTTTCACACTCCTTCACAATCAGTCGGGTTTGAGCTACTTCCCGACATCATTCATTCATTTATCCATTCCTCCCCAGGATCCAGTCTAAGCCCTGTAACTCATCTACCAAATCCGAATCAATGATGAATCGATGATCTGGTTATCATTATCGTGGATTCGCACACAAACTAACTAAATCTCCCAGGATTTACGAGCTTACGGTTCAGTCGTCTTTTCCAGTTGCCCGACCACCTCTGCCTAATATGTCGTAAACAGAGCATTGAACTTGAATAGTGCATCGCATTGCATGGTGCCGCCAGTAGGCCGAGTAAACGTCGCTGGTATTGCCTTTATCTTTGGGATTGCAGACATCCTGACAGTAACTGCTTGGGTTTATATGCTCTGATTGAGTGCCCCAGAAGATTCATAAATCAATACTCATTTTCTGGGCCAAACTTTCTCTGGACCTTTACTGACTCTGATTCTGATAATGATGTTTGATACCCTCTGATACTTCTATTTGACGAACGTTCTCGTCATCTCGTCCAGACCAGTTCTTACCCGGTTAACGAGGTAGATATACACGATTTCGGTGTGCAGTGAGCGAACCTAAACCGCCGCTGGACATCACAACTTACAGGTTGTCTGAAATTGTTGGTACGATTTTGGTGAAAATCAGCCTCTGATGGCTCAAAAAAATGCAAGGGCTACAGACTAAGAGAGGTATTATTGATTATACTTGTCAGAAAGGCTACACATCATCCACCTATACATAGTCCCACCGATTCCGACACACATGGCATTAATGCATGTTCATCTAAACGTCGAGCTCCGAGCCTTTACCCGACCTGAGACTCCCGCGAAACCCGTTGAAATTAAGTAAACTTTACCCTAGGTGGTTTCAATTAAAGTATAGATGGCAATAACATCATTGGCATAGGATGGACTATTGCATATTCCAGGCATTTTATTTTTGCTCAAGTCTTTCTACAATAAGATTATCTTACTGGTAAATGCTGATCGTAAATATTAGGTTAATTATCAAAATCAATTTCTTTACAAGAGAGATTGATTCTGAATGCAACAACACCTTGCCATATGGGCTGATCGTAGCAGGAGTGTTAAAAAGATGAACAAAAAGTTCCAGTCGTCCTAGCATCGTACGTTAAAGTCACTCTCTAAGAACGATAATTAGGAACGCCGGTTAGAGATCCGTAGGCAGGTTCTCTCTCTGGTTGCTTGGTGTGAAATTGTACCCATTCCCACTCCCCGGAAAAGAAAAGCTATAGATATTCTATCACTTCCGATGGTCATGGCCTATTGATTCATGATGGGATACACCTTTCCAACTGGCTGGACATTCATTCTTCTCAAGAAAACAGGTCTTCTACCTTAGCCATCAAAAGATTTTTCCAGCGCGCCTGGTTCTGATTTTGCTGTCAAATTCCACGTCCTAGATGAAAGTAATACTTCCTTGTTTATCGTGCCCATCTACCCTTGCGGAGTTGATTAACCTTGCTGAGATAGTTTTTAACGGCCCGCTTTAAGGGCCTGATAAATTGAATGGTTAGAATGCGACAGATGACATGAAATGCTGCGGTTCAATTCTAGCTGCCAAAATCCTCCGTTCCGTGGTTGGTAATTTCATTAGCCCCAGTTTGCTGCATCTGGCAATTGTCTATAGTCGGGTATTACTTTTCGTCTCGAGGGCTGTCCATAGTACCTTAGGACTTTCACGACTGACAGGTCACTACAAACGTTTCACGACGGCCAGTTTTCCTTTGAAGAAGCCGTGTTATTTCCCCCATCATGATTATCAACTACAGTATTCCTCGTGGTGCCTCGTCTCTTCAGCAAAGCATCAGCGCAATTTCGCTCTCCATTCTCTCAGTCCTTGATAATTGTTATAAAAACCATGTGTATTGCATGATCATCAACCTGTTCGTCAAATGCGATAGCAAGCAAAGTGACATCACCGTACTCTTTACTGGCACTGGATTGAGCATGGTAATCCCCCTGGATATGGCGGTGCCTAGTGGCCAGTGCCTCGGAAAAAAGGCTCAGCGAGCAAGTGAGAACAATAACGTGATCAAACTGATAGGCTTCCCGAGGTTTCTTCCGTCAAGAACGGTAAAATGATTGGTGGACATAAATAAGTCACTCTGCCTCCCCACAGACAAGCTATGCGCCGGAGGTCAATGATAAGCCTGATCTTTGGTACGGTGATACGCGTAAGCGTTCGAAGTTTTTTGCAGCCTGAGGTAAGTCGCCATGATCTACAAGGTCCTCAAACAATGGATAACGGTGGCAATGTGAACAGTCGTTCGTCCGATTCGATTTAGTTCTGATTTATCCCATAGACGATAATATCAATTCTTCTGTTCCAGAGGCTGTCCAGATTCCAGAACATTAGGACACACATGGTCTGCCGCGCTACGTCCATCTTACGACCGTGATATCAACCGACCCATTCCTTTATAAGCTTTATTGTGGACAAATTTTGGGTTCCGGGGGCCAGCTGGTATTCAGTTGATAATACAATTCAGTAGATTGTCATAGCTTTCTGCGCTTACGCTGCTGACTTTGTCACTGTATACGGTACAACTTTCGAAAGACATTCACAAGTAGAACTACTAGAAGGTGATACCCATCTGCGTAGGAGGAATTGCTGATCTGGCGCGGGGACGCCGTCTTTCTAGAAGCCGTCGGGGATACGGACCCTTTACCTCGGAAAAGCCTCATAGGCGCCCAGAATTTGAAAGCCAAAAACTGATATGCAGATACACTTACAAACAAGCCTCGAAGTATCCGAGCTTGGGTGCTCTATCTACGCAGGCGGCATTGACTCGGACATTGAGCCGTATGCAAGGTAAGCTTACTGACAGGAAGCTTCGGTCTGGGGTCTTCATGCCCGAGCTTCGTGTCTGTATTCTGACCCTATTACGCTGCTGGCAAGGATCACTTCTTTGGTCCGCAGAACCGCAGAACAAAGTCCAAATGTGGCAATTTGTGTGCACGGTGCGTTGGTGGCTGGCGTTACGCGTATACGCGTATTGCACGTGTGCGTGAGTGCTTGTGAGTGCTTGTCGCGTCACGTCCTAAAATTTCAATCTTATTCTTCCAACTGTCTCTTAGCTCTGCCTCGTTTGTCACTCCCTTTACTGCTATGACATGGGTATATATACAAAATGCGAAATCGGACTGCCTATCCAGCTAAGTAAATCCTTGACTCTTCTCGATCCGTCGAACCCTCTAGAGTTGTCTGCACATTGCTAGTACCATTGTTAAACATTTAGGGAGAACTGACTCTGGTTTCTGGGAGAAGCTTCGCCAGCAGAGTGGTTATCGAAAGATCGTTTACTATCCCACTGATAACTTCTCCTTTGTCATCTCAAGGGTCTGGTCATCGAATATCACTCAGACGCAACAGCGAACTGGAAAGGAAAGGAAAGAGTTGCATATAAGGTATCTTTCTGTAACGAAGACGTTAAAGTGCAGAGAGTATGTGAGTCTTTACATTCCTCTATATACTATACTCATTTCTGAAGCTCCTTTTTTCGTCTCAGTGTGTCGTTTCTAATTTCGAACAATTCTCTTGATTTGGGAAAATTAAAAGCTTTACGCATCGTTTGGAAGTCGTCTCTGAAGCTGAATTGCGGGAGTGGTTCAACATTGTGCCATGACTACTGGAGGCTCTAAAGACATGATCGACTGGCCTTCATAATTTCTCGAAAAGCTGAAAGTCCATCTCAAATATTCTACAGAAAGGATATACGGTTTGATGGCCTAACTAAATATCGCACGCATTCTCGGGAACAGGAGAGCACTGGCATTCACCGCATTCGCAAGCTTAATTTTCTATTTCTTCACATAAAGATGCTCTTTTGCAAGGTCAGGAGGCATTCTCCTCGTTGATGTCAACTTATATCCTGTTTGCCTTGCATTCAAATGTCCGGCGGAATTTCGACAAATGATACGCGCGACTTTCGACACTTTGTAGTCAAGGTATTCTTAGCCCAACATCATAATTCCTTTATGCTAATTTTGCGTCGCCGTGAGCTCTAACTTATTAGCAATCATCCAAATTGTCGTTATGCATATCTGACTCTGATCAAACGATGTGATATCGTTGGGCTTCATTCACAGCGTACAGATACGTTCCTCGTTTATAAATGGGGTAGCTTCCTTTTCCAGCTGTGACATCTAAAAATTAACCCCATTAAATGGCAGGGTTCAGGTAGACTGAACGAAAACCATATGCAAGAACGTACTAATGGTGCCCGAGAAGGAACAACGGCCTACTCTCTGTCTCCTGCAACTTGTTACCGGTTTTGCTTGCACCTCAAACCGTTGTTATTCTCTTTTTTATTTTCTATGGAGAGTATTCCTGCTAACTCGCGACCAAGTCGTCCTTCAGCAGCTTTAGATCGCAGGTGCGGAGCCTTCCAGAGTTCAGGTTGCCACCCTGGGGAAATGCGTAAGGCACACACCCTGTGGATATATTGGTGTGGCCTTGGAGTCATGAAACGTTCCCTCTTACGCTCGAATACAACACTTACATTTATAAGGGAAAAGTTTATAACAGGAACGTATATTTCTATAAACTACAATTTGCCAACTACTTACTTACAAATAGATGTTACTTGATTACTAGCCACTGTCAAACAACTTCAAGGACACCTTCAGCGATCCAATCCAATATCGCGAAGGTCAATTTGCCTATTTTCTTTTCGTTGACGAAGAAATCGAGATAGGGGTCGAAGTGAATTCCATTTTCCTGGACGATAAGAGTTACGTTGTTGTGGTGCTTCTTGATTGTGTTGGCATATACAACGATCTCGTCTCGCAACGCTTCTACTTCTCCAGCGGTTATCAGGACGCGCTTGACGTACTTGTCGCAACCTTCAAACCAATCTTCTGGTGCACTATTAGGCTCCAAGTAAGGAACCGCCGCAAGGGGTACGCCTTCCATGCAGCTCGTGCCCCAATAATTGAGTGTTCGCCCGTTCAAAAAGTCACCATGTCCGTCGTTGGCCGAAAGGCACCCGTCTTTCTCGACGAGCCGTGCCCAGAGAGAAAACATGAAAGCGCCGCCGAACGGAGCAGACAGGTTCAGCTTGGGGATCCCTTCAAGAGGGTGCTTCAAATGCATCAAAACCCCGTGAATAAGTGCTGCTCCCGCAGAATCGCCGACTAATTGAATATTCTCTGGCTCGACGCCGGAGTCTAGAAGGTGCTGGATTGCCGCCACTGTTTGTTCTAGTTGAGTGGGGAAGAGGGCATCCGGTATGAGAGCTGGGATTTACGTCGATTTGTAAGTACCGAGTGTGTACTTGTGATATTTTTAAACATACTAAAATCCAAAATAGCGAGTCCCGTGGGCTTGCCTCTTTCCTCTAAACCTTCCTGGATATATCTCCAGAATGCCGGCGTCGGGGGTAACATATGTATGAGGAAACCACCGCCTGTAAGTCAACGTCAGGAAAAAATAACTTTCTTCAGTCAAATAAGCCGCTCACCGTGGAGGTATAATAGGACGCGGTCGTTACGTTTAGGTCCGATCCAGAATAACTTGAAATTGGCCTCTTCTACTGGTTCTAAACCCTTTGTTTTTATGAAGTCGTTGTAATTCTTGGGCGTAGTTCCGAAGAATAGGCGAACCTGCCTACGGTTCGAGTTGGTCACGAGAGTGTACAGGAACTTATCGGCCAGTATTCTCTTCCAGCTCTTTGCTCGTCCGTAAGGCGAGAATGGCGAAGTAAGGAGCGCCCATACCAACGCAAATGCTATAGGACTTTCGTCACCCATCGACACGTCCTCAACACTGCTAGTAAACTTACGGGCGTATACCAATATGACAGTCGCCAATTTAACCTTTTCCAAGAATGAAAGCTTGTTCCTTTCCTCGATGCTTGTTGCAGTGGCCATTGTGGAATGCAGCAAAAAAGCCGTTTAAGAAAGCGAGCACTGGGGCCAATTCTCTGTGAGGGCGATTCAGGATGCTGTAACTGTTCCTTTGAGTCAACCTGTCCTGTTGGTGAGCACTTTTATACCATGGCACGTAGTCAGGTAGTCTTCCAGGTTCCGCAGAAACTATTGCTAACAATAGACGCAGATCCTCTAGTGGTTCTAGATCGTTTAACAGCCTTCCGGGACTTTACGTCGACTTCTCAGGAACCGTCGTGACATGTGGTAAGGATCCTCTACTCCGTGCTTCATCAGTCTAGGCTCGCACGACTAGATACGAAATTCTGGTTGGCAAACAAAACGTGTCTACCTTAATGGAGGATGAGTGATCGAGGGGTACAAATACAGCAACTTGAAGACAACTGGTAAAGGTGTACCCCACGACCTGTGAACTTCAAAATTCCTTTCCTTTCCAACTTCAAACATAGGTTTTAACAAGTTCTCCAAGGGCTAGAGCGCGGCCGCCATGCTATAGATATGTACATGTCACTTTAACGTTATCACGGACACGGGCATGCCAATCTGAAAATGGCAAAGGTTTTTTTCGCCACCCCGATGACCGGGTACTTGTTGTTATTTATACAGGTTTTATAAGCACAATATGACGCGTCGATTTGTCATATATCATATACATATATCTACGTTCAGAGAACCTTAAGGCTAACTTAAGCTTCAGGAGGCAAGTCTGGTCACGTGCGCTTTCTGGATGATTGGTAATTGACATGAGCAATTGCCAAGCTTCGTGACATCGGCCTCTGTTTTTAAAAGAAACAGTAAAGAAAGTGGAATCTAGGTTTTGTTTCCGACTTCTTTCCGGTGGAAATCAATTGGAAACATATCCACAAAGAGCCATCGGGCTTTCCAAATACGGTTGGTCCGAATACAACTACTCGGCATGCTTCTTTCCGACTGCTTCTTGTGAAAAAGAGGCGGCGATCAGTAGTATGAGTTGGTTCGAGCTCACTTTAGTTACTAAGTAATTGCTGCACCAGATGACAGGAACACATCCTTCCAAAATGCCGCCAGAGATCCGGAAGCAAACGATCCGGATATGTCATCCCACTACCCACGTTCACGTGGGCGTTGACATTACCAAAATTATCTGTCGAACAGTGGTCAACGGGGGACTGGAATAAGGTTCACCAAGGGCACCGAGGTCATGATTCAGAGCTAGATATCCGGAGGCTATGTGTCCCGAGTCGGCAAGATATATTTCGGATAATGATTAAACCATCCGCATGCTGCAGGCGTGGAAAGAGCGATTTTCTGTATGAATCCGGCATCTTTAGGCTTTAGAGGGATCCGGTTTTATGCCTTGTCAAACGCAGTGCTCAACATATTCTTTATCAATGTCCATTTGGTGGCCTTTGGGTGCGTTGTCATCAGAACGATATTTATTTTCGTTCATGTTGAAGTCTTTAGCGAGTAAGTCCACTGACCAAACGGAGGTAGCTTCCCTTTCCTGCTTCTTCACGTGCTAATAGGATCCTAAAAATTGTTAACCCCTTTCTTCTTCGGTCTTTTCTTCTTGGATCCCGCAACGTGGAAACCTTTCCCCGAAGAGCTCAAGGAAAAGGTTTTCCTCAACACAGTGGACGATATCGAGTCACTCAAAGCTTGTGCTCTGACATGTTGTACATACCGTTTTCTGAAAGGTTTATCTTCTGAAAGATAGTGATCGGCTCCCTTTATCTACTTAAACGCCTATCCGCTACCCCATTTCCGCGCATGTGGCCGTATTCCGAATCACTTCAGCTCGCTGCTCGTATGCTAGATAAATCAATGGCATTGAATGTATAGTATTCTAAGAAGCCTCTAGCTCGTCACCATCCCCTTAAAATTGGCATCCTTTCGGCCTCCAGTACCCTAGACTTATTGGCCTGGAGTTTCGGTTTCGGTTTATTCAGGTGGTCTACTCTAACATGCTTCCATCGAGACCTTTGTAAGTCAAACCGTCACCTCCTTGTAGATATTTTGTCCATGAAGGTATAGTTTCAAATTGTACGTAGACTATTGGAAGCCGACTGGTCAACCACTCACTCTGGTTACTAGGCGCTGGTAGTAAGTCATGCTTCTGGCCCTACTGCATATTGGACCACCTATTGAGTCAAACTACTCGTTGATTGCTTATGGATTCCGGCACATGGTTGTTGATGGCCCTCAAGAATCTAACCAACCTCCCTAATCCTCTCGAAGGCCTGAGAATCCATCTTAACTATGCTACTTCAGGAAAGCTCTACGGTCTAACGCACTGGGTGGGTATTACGCGCCTTCTCGAGAACAGGACAGCATTTACCTCATTGCAAAAGCTTGATTTGCACATATCTTCAAAGGAGGATGACTCTGCGGACGCTCAGGCAGCACTCTCCTCATTTTCGTCCATTTTTAATTCCTGCCTGGCAGGTGTTAGACTGTCCGGCAGATTTTCCACGACTCTAGTGCGTCTGGGATCATCGATCACCCTCTGTATCAATGTACTGACTGTTCTAAGATTTCTAATATTGTAGCCTTGTTGAATTTTGGCCTCATAAACCACTACCGGAAGATACAACTTTCGGAAACTTGTAATCGACCCAGATGCATACGGGTCACAATGTCCTCCTAGATCTGCTGTCCAGCAGAAATCTTGTTCATAAAATATGTTTCCTTATAAGAACTAGCATCATGTGTTTTCCTTGAAATGGAATGAAATAGATCTGGCATATTTTCCGAGTCATTCATACTTAAAAGCTTGTCAAGTGAGTCCATTGACCAAACGGGGTAGTCTACCTTTTCGAGAGCCTATTATTTCACGTGCATTGACACAGGAAATTTTGTAGTATCATAAGCTTCTTCGCTCCAAGTCTTTGCCTTTCAGCCAACGAGGGCTATCTTCATTAATCTGCGCTGGAAGACGTCTATCGCAATCAGGAATGACTTGCGATGAATCATTCGTTGGCGAACTAGCTACCCCGCCTCCGGTGCCTCAAGAGTTGGCTATCAATTATCGGTCGAATGAATTTGACTCGTTTCGCTCGGACAATGCTTCAATCCCTAGTTGAAGGGTTGGCTTCACCCTTGCTGACATCTGCACCTCCCATATGCCTCTATGATCCCTATTGGATTACATCGCTCAGTGTGGGATCGACCATCGGTCTTGCCATTTGGTTCTATAAATCTTGGAATTCTTAAAGGGCTCCCAACCATCTACGTGAGACTAGACATCGCTCAGAATATTACAATGGGGGATTGAAATGACGACATGCCGTGGCTTTGCAACCTTTTCAAGACCTTTCCCCGATGATGATGATGATCATTCCAGCAGATGGTCCCTTAAGGAACGCACTGGTGTTCGCCTACACACAATGTCCAATTGCATGCTACGTATACTACCCGTCAGACCGCTTTGATCAGCTCCCAAATCCCTTCCCACCTTCCGCCGTTAGCAGGAGCACTTGCTAAAACCTGGACCACTTTACTTTTTAATCCATTTTTGCGGGCCTTCAGGAGTCTCAAAGTTGTTCTCGCCTTCGAAACACACTCACAAGTGTCCAAAGGTGGTCAGACAAAAGGAAATCCTTCTCACAGAACTAACTGGCAGCATGATAAAAATGTCGGCCTCAAGAATCAGAATCAATCCATAATAACTCACACTGCATTGCCGGTTGGGCTAGTATCCATGGCACATGCCAGCCATATCAAAGAGTCATAGTGCAAGAAATATGAATTTAGCGATTTATTTGAGGGTCGCTGGTTCCCTCGTCAGACTTATAAGAGACTGCAGAGGTGTGCTTGCCGCAAGCTTCAGTCCTATTCTCGGCTGATTTGCAACAACTTGGGTTATCATTTCCTTAGATCGTCCCAACCCGCTTGAAGAGTTCCGAGTTCACATAAACTACTCATCTGTAGATGACCCGTACGACTTTTAAATCTTCGTCTGGAACGGACTTGCCGACATTCTGAAAGACCGAAATGCGTTCCCTTCTTTTCGCAAACTCACTTTCAAATCCCTGCATATGAGCAGTCACATGCAGAAGACATGCACCACTTCCTATCAATGCGCCTTTTCAGGGCTTGTCAAAACCGGCATTTATGGCCTCAATCCAATGTTCTATAGGAACGTAATAAGAACATTTTTCACCCTGAATATATTTTGCTCAAGGGAGTTCTATCACGATAGTCTTTGGTCATTTACCCCCGAATTGTCTTGGGTGAGGAAGGGAGAATTCGACAACACAAAACTGGTATAGGGAACTATTGATGAAACTGCAGTACGACGAAGGGTATTCTACATGCTATATATAACCACAGTGGACATCCTACTAACATAGAAGATTAAGCATAATGTCCATAACAATAAATATGCGACCAGGAAGCCATGAGATATACAGAAGACTGAGTGGTGAATATGGTACAAAATCTTGGTGAGTCACTGGCTAGCAGCGGTGTTCATCTACTTTTTCCTGCCCTTCTTCTGTGGCGCGGTCATGGTGATGAGGTCGACATCCTTAACGGTTTTGATGCAAACAGAGCAGTACCACTTTTCGGGAGTAGGCTGCTTGAGGCCGACGCAAGCAAGATGGAACTGATGAGAGAAGGGTCAGTATAAAGGACAAATGCCACAATGAACCAAGAAACGCACCCATTCATAAGGACAACCACCTTCGTTATCGCATGCGATCATCTATTGATAAGATCGTTAGTCCAGAATATGCCTCAAATGAAAAGGAAGAAAGCACTGACGTCTCCATAGCTCTGCTTCTGGCAGAAACAGTATGGTGTCTCATCTTCAGCTTCCTCCTCAGCTTCCATGTCTTCATCCCCTTCGGCATCTTGATCACTGTCCTCAGGAGGAAGTTGTATCTGTCGCGACAGCCGGGACTTCTGCTGAACGTGAGTTGATGCGATTGTTGTTGCAGGAGACACCGAGCGGTGTTTGGTTGGAGTAGCGGCCGGAGATATCTTGATGGAGGTCGTTGTTGTGAGGCGGCGTTCTGTGGAGACAAGATTGCGTAAGAACAAATGGGCGAAAGGAAAACAGGTCAGACATACTTTTCGTAGTGTGGCTGGCAGGTGGTGGTGAGGCAGCAACGACACTTTGAGCAGCAATCGATCGCGGTAGCTCTGCTAGTGGAATCGCCAATGCATTCCTGAGACTCTCGCTGATAGCCAGAGCAGGATTCCTGCCTGGGGCACCAAACGCATCAGCACTCAGTGTAGGAAGCAGAGTGAGGGGTTTAGAAGTTGCAGCCATCGAAGCAGCAATGGCTTCTGGAGAATCTCCCTGCAGCGTCCGTACTTTCATTATGTCATAGTCCAGTCGTGTACGTGTCCTGGTTATGATATCAATGAGCCGCTCTGCTAGAGCGCATTTTTCTGACGCTAGCTCTTGAATTTCGGCATAACAGGCGGATACCTTGGCGGGAATAGACACGGATTTCGGAGAAGTAGCTCGAGAAGACGGTGAAGGAGGGGTTGCAGAAGCAGAAGACGCGCGGCGAGAGTGGCGAATGTACTTTGCAGAGTCTTTGTCGATTTCTTGCTGCAGTTCTACCAGAATTTCCAGAATTTCAGCTAAATTCAGCGTAGAATAAGCATTTTACGTACCTAAGACCTTAGCCTCACAATAACGTATTTCCTGCAGTATGTGGGACACTTCATGGGGCAAATTATCGATACCTGCTCGTCATAATTGTAAGTTGTCAATGAGAATAAGACGCAAAGCGGCACCACTGACTGTATATGAATTCTGTCGCGACGTTGGCGGCTTCTTCGAGGTTTGGTATCTGCGATGACATTACGACGAGAAGAATGCCGTCTGTTCGTCGACAGAGATGGCGTGGCGACTTGGAGGTTAGGAAACAAGGATGGTCGGCTAACGATTGGGCGCTGCGACTGGGCCTAACTTGGAGCTTACTCAGCAATGGCGCGAGTCAGGTCGGCCCGAGCCTCGCCAAAGCCTCGGCCCCGTTTGGGCAACCGGTATTAGAACTAAGAATGCATTCTACACAAATTCTATGTCACAGTATTCACGGACTGAAAGACTAAATTACAATGGTTCTTCTGTCACCCAAGGGTGTCAGCCAATCTTTACTTATAAAAGCAAAAAATCCCAAGTCTATATATTTTAATGCTGTAGGTTGGTTTTAAATTTTAGAGTTTACCAAATATCCGCCTTAGAATAAGATGTCTAGTAATAAGCATTAGAACAACTCCTATAAGAGCTGCAGAACCTATACGGAATAACCAGGGAGTTCAGATAATGTTTAAAGGAGGTTCAAGGGAATTGGCGAACCTGCATAGTACCCAACGGCCTTGAAGTTTCCGGTCGCCGTGTTAATAGCTCCAGATATCGGAGGACCAATCAGAGCGCCAAACGCTGTGATGGTCAGGAACATGCCAATTCTTCTTCCGACATCGTAAGTTTCACCCATCTCCATTAAGGGGTTGCTCAAGAGGGAAACATATACACCTGATGAAAATCTATGCTCCTCATTAGCCATTTGGTTCGAAGGATACAGATGAAGAGCTTTATATACCCATAGATGATTGTCACCGCTATCAGGGACGACTTTGTTTGGGCGAAGGGCCACGCGTAAGTTAAGACAGCAGCACAAGTGGTAAAAGGAAGCATAACGTTCATTGGACCTATGCGTGGCGCTTGAGTAATTTATCCAAAAAAGCAGCGCTAAAATGCTCACCCAGTCGATCACATAGATTACCAGCTGTGTATCGACCAAACAACGAGCTGGCGTTTGCAATGGCGACGAGTAGAATGAAAAGTTATCCGAAATTCCGATTTCTGCTGCGCTCACACTGACATAAGTCAGGACTACAATGTGATCAGAATGTGAAGGAGCAGGGATTAAAACGTAACACACCGGTATATATGCCAAGAAAAGTGAAGAAACCCGCAGCGCAATAAATACTATACGGGGCATACTTGAAAGCAGCCAAGTTTAATAATCCGCCTGATACTTTGCGAGCAGGTAATCGTCGATCGAGCAACTAAGCAGAGAAAAGATCAGGCAGGGTCGAATGGGCGCCGATCAAAGCAGGACTGCTCACCAGGTTAGACGCAATTAGTACAGCCAGTAGAATAAATCCAACTATTCTCATTGTCCACGGGAACCTTGCAAGATGCGTGAGTGCATGAAATACATCTGAGTATTATATTATTGTACCGCACCCTACGCGTGGTATGAGATTTTTTACAGCTATTGGGAGAAGAGTCCCTCCAAGCGATGATCCGATAGCAATAAATCCCATGGCAAGGCCTCGGCGCTTCTTAAACCAATGAGCGACAATAGCAGTTGTAGGTCCAAAGATTCCTCCACATCCAAACTGTGACAGACACAAAATCAGTCAAATAGGCTGCTTATTCGAAATATAATCCTTACCCCAACCAAAAGCCCTTGACATAATAAAAGTTGCCAATACTCCTTACACTCAGCAGCTAGAAACGTTGCGACCACAAGGATGGCGCTAGACGGCAGGAATATTGACCGAAAATATCCCAAGTCGAAGAGTCGACCCACAATCAAAGCTGGGAAGAACACCAACGAATACTATACCGCCAGCATCAATTAATCCAAATCGCGTCACATTTGAGGGCTAAAACACACCAACCTGGATCGATCCAATCCACGCACTTCAAATTTCACAATTAGGCTACGGTTTGTGACATTTAACAGCAAAATGCTCACATGTTTGAAGGTGGCGTGTTTGGAATTAAAGTCTCCTCATAATAGCTCTGGAATATCTATACGCCTGCATTAATTCCACAAGGCGTTAACGAAGGGCGGATATGAGGAGCTGACTCACACCCCAGGAGTTCACATAACCGAACCTGTACAAAAATAGAACAATAAATGTCAGATGGCAGGTCTGTTTAAAACATGCGAGAGAAGCAAGGAAGAAGAGGCACAGTTAAAAATTGTACTGTGCAGAAGGCAAAGAAATGCATAGGATGGAAAGGGGTGGTGGTTGGAATAATAAGAGCCCGACATCGAGGGAAAATGAAGGACTTGCGTTGCGAAAGTGTTACACATCCCTAACGAAAGTGAAAAAGATGAGTCAAAAAACATCGGTCAACCGGGCTCTGAGAAAAGCGGAAGACGGTTGTCAATGGCATACCCCAATCACAACCATCCACGCCTTGAGACCACCGTCAGGATAGTCATCTTCCTCCTTGCTTCTTCCATGCACTTCTTCCACATCTGCGTTTGCTTCATACTTCTCCTTCTCGATCGAGTTCTTCTCAACGTCCGAGGTGCGCACATTCTCTCCAATCGTGATATCGTTTGAGTGGTGTGAATGAAAGTCATTCTTATCGTCATTGTCGTGAGAGAGTGTCATAAGTGGGAAAGCGTAATGGAGGGAGGCAACAAAGGAAAGATGAAAAGAAGGGTACGGGGCTATGGAAAAAGCGGAGGACGCACTCGCGGGGGCATTTCGGTGGACGAGGTAAGCTTTATATATAGGATTTGCTCAAAAAGTGTTGAAATCCCAGGAAGTGACCATATTTCGCTTCCGTACGTCCCACAGAACATATGGCCGCCACTGGCGCGGTGAAGCAGGCACATACAGTTGCAATTTGATGATCGATCCCTTTCGCTCTTGCGACGGGATTGGACCCGGCAGATGACACAATGTTCCTTCCGGGGGAATCATATTTGCTAGGAGACAACGGACCGGTTGGATTGCGAGGAGGCTGTCGGTTAGATCTAACGGGGACGTTCGTTCAATCAAATTTCCTCCTGGAAGTTTGAAGAGATAGAAGAACTTCGAGGTTCCAACGCCTCATAAAAGAGCCACCGATCCATGCCCGAAGGCAACAACATCCAACTCTGGAACTTGAGAAGGAACGATGCTGTCAGGAAGGCTCCAATGAGTAGTTTTCCTGAACAGTCTACTAGAAGAAAGAAAGTCACACTGCTGGGCAATACCTATAGCCTACGGTCGTGTGGAAAAGTTCCAAAGCCGCCGCATTAGTAAACGATAAAGGGATGATGATACAATTGTAACGTTTACTCAAGAAATGTATCTTTTATCATTCTGGAATTCCCAAAGGCTTTAATAGAAGGTTTTGCTACGCGCCTCGATGCGAGTTTCTGCTGAGAAATAATCGAATGAATAATCAGAAGAGTAATAACTTAAATAAGCTCACCAAAGATGGAGACTCACTTACACATTGTAATATGGAACGCTGGAGCTGTTCTTAGGACCTGAGGTAAATGAGCATGCTGATAATGAGCTACCCGTTGTACTTAACTTAACAGATTGCGCTTGTGAATTTTACATAAAATTCTGGACATCGAAATGCGACCCAGAAGTGTGTAGTATAATCAAATACGAACCTAATGTACGTCTTGCTGTAACAACGACTCCTTCAAACAGCTGGAAGTATGAAGTACAGAAACCGGACAGGACGGATATTCCACTACAAAGTATCACCTCGATCAGCTCGCTCTCCGCTTCCATAGTCGTTGAAGAAAAAGGAAAACGGTTGAAAATGGACATCCCTGAAACCGAAACGTTAGCATCGTAACTTCCATAGCGTAAAGGCAAACCAAAGGAGAAAAAAGAGAGAGAGAAAGATGGAAAGAAAAGGTTCGTAACGCTCATCGTCATCCATGTTCCTCTTCTCTTACTTCAAATTTGATTAAAATCAAATCAAACATCATTACCCCCCTCAGATGCAGAGTCTCCACACCTGAGCCCAAGCTCAAGCTCAAGATCCGCCGGTCTCGGAAACTCCCAAAATTCGAGATCATCCACATCCTCTTCTTCTTCTTCGCTGGGAAAGTGTTAGTGTTTTCAAAATCAGCGTGTATAGAGTTAACAGCTAAAACTGGAAGTGTGAGGTTGCTCACTAATGGCCGTTTTCTTCCCTCATAATACGGTCAAGGTCCAACATCTCCCAGTTCCATCCGCACGTACTGGAAGGATCGATCAGCTTTCCTGTCTCATCAGTATCAATATCGGTATTTGTGGCATCTTCTTCTGACGCAGGCGCATCGCTCGGGGGACAAATTCACAAGGTCCGCTAAGCGACAAGGCGCTACGTCCATAACGCAGGTGTACAGGTCCCGACATCTCGAGATGAACTGCTGCATGCTCCGCGTGTCCTCGTCGTCTGAGTCGTATTGGGGTCCATAAGGCATTTGGCATCTGCAAGCTCGTGTTCAAGATGGGCGAGAAGGGATTCGGGGATGGATAGAAAAGGGGGTATTTGGTCCTTCCTACGCGGTTAAACGAAAATAAATGAGACATCAACCAAGTTATCAACATGCGCTCAGGAATTCCACTTGGAGACTTACTTGATTATATTCAACCTTGAATTTCACAGCTAAATCGAAGGGGTTGGCGTAGACATATATATGATCTCCAGAAGACTTCCAGTCCAAGTCAATGTCGTTTACTTCCTCAGAAAAGTCGTCTTTAACCAATGCCGCCTAAGCGACCTTTCTGAAACATCGCTTAGTCCGGCGGGATGATACTATGGCTACGGTTATTGCTGTCGCCATCGCCAGCACAGCGTGAGACGAGACAATAGACTTCCACAGTGAAGTAATCAGGATCTTTCTCGTTTATTGTCACCGCGCACACTGTAGCAGGGCGATAGGGTGGTCGGTGATTTATAGTTATCGAAGCCGCAATGCATAACATGGGGAAAGGCGTGCTGAGAGAGCGGCGAGTGGCTTAGGAAACTAGAGTCGGATTTGAGAGGTACAGATTCATAGTCGAGAGTTTTCTCTGGGTTGACCCGTAAAAGGACGACATCGCAGGGTTTGAGGTGCGCAGTGGGTGTTATTATCGGTTTCTCTACTTTCGCGTGTTGAGGAGCAGCTATATTCACTCCGCAGGACGGGCGTCGTTACATTACGATTAAGTGCACGAGTCGATCAGAGGAAAAGAAAAAACACCTACCACCCCAACCCGGCTCGTCCCATTCAAATTGTCCATCTTCTGTCCATTCCTGATTTGAGGTTGTTTGGGGGTTAGGACATGCTCTGCTGGGTGCATGAATGGATAGAGCGCTGGCTCACCAAATCGGCCAGAACCGATTCTTTTCACTTTGTGGAATTGACCCAGGATAGTTTTGTTCTCCATGATGTACAGCCGGTTCAGAGCATAAACTAAGGAACTCCAAATTTTCAAGTCCGCACTCCAGAACATCAAACAAGAAAGAGTACAGAACCAGGAGAGAAACCTCTGCTTCAAATTCAGTACTCGAAGCAGAGTGTCGAAGGGTCGAATTTGAAAGTAGCGTAGGTGACCACTGGCAAGTCGAAAGAAAAGCAAAGCCGAGAGCAGTCGGCAAATGAATTCAAATATCTAATTAAATATATTTACGAGTGTCACGACCCCTTATCTTATCGTATTCTCTAGTCACTAATCACAATGTCACTGTATGTGCACGTATTTGGTTGCCAACCTAAATCGAGCAACCCCCGGGAAAAAAATTCTGTTGCGGTTCGGGTTCCCTTCGTAAGTCGACTCGATATCTGATTCCTTCCTCCCTCGCTGCGCGGCCCTTTTTGCTGCAACTCCCTTTTCTACCCTTGGAACTTTCTGTTTATCCCTGCTGTTCCCCTGGACTTGGCGTAATCAGCGACTACCACAGTCGAAATCGATATTGGTCCTTCAAAGCTCAAAGTGTGTACACGGCAGCAAAAAGAACAGAACGCAAGGTTCCAAGAAGAGTTTGAAGAGCTTGAAGAGAAGATAAGAAGAGAAGACAGCTCTGGGTCTTGATATACGATAGACAGACGACTGTACCGGTATTAACATCGAATTCAACATCAACATTAACACCAACTCAACACCAACTTTATCCTAACATAAACATAAAATGGCATTCGGTAAGCACAACCATTCCAACCGTCAATTCAGGACCCGAACTCACACTCTACATCACTTCCTTCTTACACAGGTGCTTCAGGCGGACGTGGCGGTTTCGGACGAGGAGGTGGAGGAGGCGGTCGTGGCGGAGGTCGAGGTGCTCCTAGAGGAGGAGGAGGGAGGGGTGGATTTGGTGGTGGACGAGGAGGTATGTGTCCTTTTTTCTTCTTTTCCTTTTCTCTTTCCACAACCCACTCTAACACTTTACCCACAGCTCCAAGAGGCCGCGGCGCCCCAGGCGGCGGACGTGGCGGAGGCGGCCGTGGTGGACCCCGGGGACGCGGTGGTCCCGGCGGTCGGGGCGGCGCACGAGGCGGAGCCCGCACCATCCTCGAACCCCACAGACACCCCGGTGTATTCATCGCGAAAGGAAAAGACCACATGTTGGTCACCAAGAATTTAGTGCCGGGGGAATCGGTGTATGGGGAGAAGCGGATTTCTATTGAAGCTGCTGATTCGCATGTGCCGGGGGCGAATGGTGTTAATGGAAATGGAAAGGACGGGGATGGACCGGTGGAAGGGACGAAGACGGAGTATAGGGTGTGGAATCCGTTTAGGAGTAAGCTCGCGGCGGGTGTGTTGGGGGGGTTGGATGAGATTTATATTAGGCCGGGTGCGAAGGTGTTGTATTTGGGTGCGGCGAGTGGGACGAGTGTGAGTCATGTTGCTGATATTGTTGGGCCTGTGAGTTGTTTTCTTTTCTTTTTTTTTGAAGTTTAATTTTTTTTGGGATGTAGGAGGGTGCTGTGTACGCAGTGGAATTTTCACCCCGTTCAGGCCGTGACCTGATCAACATGGCCAAAAAGCGCACCAACGTTATCCGTACGTCTTCTGTCTTGCCACCTTCAAAAACCACACCACACCAAACCTAACCCCCCTTCCCCCTTCTAGCAATCGTCGAAGATGCCCGCCTGCCGAACAAATACCGCATGCTCCTTCCCATCGTAGACGTCATATTCGCCGACGTCGCCCAACCCGACCAAGCGCGTATCGTGGTGCACAACGCGGAGAGCTTCCTCAAGGACCTCGGGCACGTGGTGATCTCGATCAAGGCGAGCTGTGTGGATTCGACGGTGCCGCCAGAGACGGTGTTTGCGAGCGAGGTGCAGTTTTTGAAGGAGCATCAGTTTAAGCCCCTTGAGCAGGTGACGCTGGAGCCGTATGAGAGGGATCATGCGATGGTCACTGGTGGGTTTCTTTTTTGTTTGGTTTTTTCAAGAAGAGAGGCTGATTGTGATGGGTTTTGTTCTGCGTTTATAGCTAGGTATTACCGACACACGCCCCTGCCCCCGCCTGACAAAAAATAGACAGCTATCTCCTAAATCCCGGCTTCTTTCGATTTCTTGTTCAAGGTCCAAGGTCATCTTTGGGAGATGGGGTTCATTACTTCACTCTATAAAAATATCTCCATGTGCATACGTATGATGTACTCGCCCATGCTTCCTGTTTTTCTGTTCTATACTGTTATCTATGTATGCTTAATCTTCTGCGATATGTTCTCTGAAAGGCGTGTCTCGACACAAAGCTTGGCACGATTCGAACTGAGCATTGTCGGTGTAATTTTGAGCGCGGAAAGTAGATGTCCTCGTCAGCGAGTGATATTTTGACGTGGCAGGCTAACAGAGCGATCATGTGTCCGCACTTTACCAAGACTTTTCTCCTCAAAATATATCTCTCAAAAATACCGACCGTTCTTCTTATAGACAGCTACAAAAAACACGAACTCTCTTTTCATCATCAACGAGTATAACGGCCACCAAAGCACCGCCTCTGCCCTCCGCAGCAGTCGTGACCTCCTCATCAAGCAGAAACGCTAGAACACTTTGAAATCACAAAATTCCCACACCAGTCTGGAGATGAAACCTTCTGCTGTTGCCGTCGACTTTGGGACGAGTGATCCCGACGACTTTGAACAAATCCCTTATCCGCACTCTTCTTCAAATATCACTAATCCGACCCCCATCACCGCCAACACGTGGACATCCATTGACCGGGACGAGGAGCTGCCGTTGCACTACATGTCGGAAGAAAAGGCCAGGAGGAGGGTCAAGAACCCGCCAGCTGTACTGGGCCCAGTGGATGGTGCTGGCGAGTACGAGCATGTGAGCTCGGAGGAGAAGGAGAGGGATTATTACGAGTACGATGATCAGGGCAAGGATGTGTATTCCAAGCCCCGTCCTCTGCACTCTGCGCGGTTGGGCAGCGGTCGTCCGCCGCAGCCTCCCCTGCCGCCTCCCACTTCCCTCGTAATTGTCCTTTCACCCGCACCCGCTCTCCACTAACTAACACCCCCCTCCCTTCCCCAGAAAGAGTTCCTCTCGCAGAACATGGACCACCTCCCGCCCATCATCTACACCCTCCTGTCCTGCTGGACCCGGTTCCACCGCATCGGGGCCTCCAATATCGTCGTATGGGACGAGGCGCACTTTGGGAAATTCGGCTCGCACTACCTCAAGCGCGAGTTCTACTTTGACGTCCACCCCCGTTGGGGAAGATGCTGGTCGGCCTCGCGGGGTTGTTAGCGGGGTATGATGGCAGCTTTGAGTTTAAGAGCGGCGAGGCGTATCCGGAGAGTGTGCCGTATGTCGCTATGCGGGTGATGCTGGCGTTGTTTGGGGTGGGGATGGTGCCGCTGGGGTGGTATACGAGCGTGGAGCTGGGGATGAGTCGGTGGGCGTGTCATTTGACGGCGTTGATGGTGTTGTTGGGTACGTGCTGGCATTTTGGAATTGGGATTTCTAGTTGAGCTGACTCGGTGTTCATTGTAGATGTGGGTTGGTTGTGCATATCTAGATTTATTCTACTGGACTCGATGCTCCTGTTCTTCACGTTCCTTACTGTTTTCTGTCTAACTAAATTTCATAATCAACAATACCAGCAAGTCTTTTTCTTCCTCTGTCGCTGACCAATAACTCACGCTTCCTCTCTTCCAGGTCATTCTCCGTCGATTGGTGGACATGGCTGTTCCTCACTGGGACCTCTATCGGCGCCGTCACCAGGTAAGCTTTACCTCCATCTACCATGTGCCATCCTCACCTCACCTCACCTCCATAGTGTCAAAATGATCGGTCTGTTCGTCACCGCCCTCATAGGTGTCTACACCATCGAAGACCTCTGGGAGAAATTCGGCGACACCAAAATGACCTGGGTGCGTTATCTCTCTCACCAATACCACTAGTAGCCGTCTAATTTGATTTGACCCCACACAGCGCGAACAAGCTAAACACTGGGGCGCACGCGTCCTTTGTCTGATCGTTGTGCCCATCCTGGTGTTCATGCTCAGCTTCAAAATCCACTTTATGGTTTTGAACCATTCAGGTCCTGGGGATGCGCAGATGAGCTCTTTGTTCCAAGCTAATCTCGTCGGGAACGATTTCGCTCAGAATCCTCTCGGTAAGCGTCTCACCCTCTCTTCCACACCCAAACACTCACACCCCTCTTCCCCACCCCTCAGAAATCGCGTATGGATCCAAAATCACACTGAAAAACATGGGCTGGGGCGGCGGCCTGCTGCACTCGCACGTGCAAACATACCCGGTGGGTCAAACCAGCAACAAGTGACGTGCTACCACTACAAAGACAACAACAACGAATGGACCATCCTGCCTCGATGGAACGAGCTTCCTTACAACCCGACCTCGCCGGAACTACGATACCTCAAACACGGGGACACCATCATCCTGCGGCACGTCCCCACCACGCGGAATCTGCACTCGCACACGGTGCTGGCGCCCGTGACGAAGCTGAATTATGAGGTGTCGTGTTATGGGAACGAGACGATTGGGGACGATCACGATCATTGGCGGGTGGAGGTGGTGGATGACGTGAAGCGGGGAGGAAAAGGAGGGGATGTGGGTCGCATACACTCGTTGACGACGCGACTGAGGTTGAGGCATGAGACGCTGGGGTGTTATTTGAGAGCATCGAATGCGATTTTGCCGCAGTGGGGGTTCAAGCAGGTTGAGGTGAGCTGTGATAAGGAGGATAATAAGGGTGATGAACATACGTATTGGAATGAGTGGTGTATGTTTGTTTTTTTCAATAATTCATTCGTTCATTTTCCTTTCGTCGTGCCAAGGAACAATCAAAGGTCAAGTTAGTGAGCTTCTATTTGAGGCACAGATTTCCAAATATGGTATAGCGTGGTTTCAGGAGTGCATCTCCAAATTCTCTTTCACCCTTTCATTTCTCAGACTGACATAGTTTCCCCTCCCCCGAAGGGCAAGCACAATGGGAAACATGGCAGGCACAATGGGAAACATGGCAAGTGCAATGGGAAACACAGCAAGCACAACCGGAAACAGTAAGCACATCCGGAAACACAGTACTTACCTGGTGTTTTCGTACACTGCATCCAATACTTCAGCTGCTTTCGTACAGTTCGAGTCCTCGTGGTGTCATTTCTGTCATCACTATCTTCGCGGCTTTGTCCTCGTCACTCGCCTTTTCGTCCTGGTTGTTCTCGTCATCAGCAGTTTGAAAGAAAAGGAAGGCCAACAATACTCACTTTCAAGTTATCTATTTTTATCTTTCACTCTCGTCAGACAGTGATGATGAGGTGCGGAAGGTCTTCATATTCTTTTGCTCACCAAATCCTCGAAACAAACATGTCAGAACTGTTAAACAAAAGGCGGAAACCATATTACTCACCTCGTTTCATACAGATCTCAAAGTTCTGTACCCGCTTCAAGATTATGGTCAGCGCACTATCCAATGATTCTTTACTCACCTTATGTAACAGGACCATAGATCGTTAACAAGTCTTAGGCAGAATAGTACCATTCAAAATACTGGCAGAGTTTCCGGGTAGCAATGGGAGGAGGCACTGCTCATCGTTGCTTTTCTATCCCCTCTTTATACTTTTCTCTTTCTCCGGTCCTTCTTCTTCTCGCTTCTTCTAACCTTGATCCATCATTTCACTTGGCTTCTCGCTCATTCTCTGGACATCAAATGCTACGTTTATGGCATTCTAAATTTATCTTGCCTCCTCTCGTTATCATCCAATCCACCCCTCCTTTATATCTTTTTCAACACCCATGCTCTATGCACCCTCTCAACACTATTTTCTCTCCTGAAAGAGTCCACCATCTCACTCAATTTCTCCCTTTGCAATATTCGTTGCACGTCAGTTTCAGTATTTAGTCTTCTCATTATGTAACCATGCTTCTAATTCTAATTCTGGTTCCATTCCGCGCACTTCCGATGATGACATCTCCACATTTTTGAACTTCTCCCTTCTCAGCCTACACCTTGGGACTCGACACTGTAAGATACCAATGTCAAAACTCTATCTCCAATGTTTCCCAGATTTGCCTTATTTTATTTCATTCCTCATGTCCCATAATATGAATTAACATTGCACTTATTTACCCAAAGCTATTTTAGCTTCTGTATCCACAGAACTCCGAATCACCTTCTCAAGCGCATCTGCACAACAATACTTTATTCCGATTCATTTCTTCTAGCCTTCAACCACCAACAATCCCGACACATACTGCGCCATTGTCTGTTTAATTTAACGTTTCATACACTCCCTAAATTACATCTCTTGCTCCTTTGTCTGTGCAAAAAAAAAGGATGCACAGGTACACAGGTTAAAAATAGATGTCATAGTACTTCTGCATGTTCCACGCTCAACTTGGGAGGTAGTGTGCCAATCAGGTGCTCGTTCCTTTAACCATAGTGCTTCTTTTCTGACTAATAAAATATCAATGAAAGTTTCCGCCTTGAAAATAATTTCAGTGAGAAAATGCAACCAACATTTTGATTCAGCTGTGCGCCATCACCGTATAGATTAGGGATAACTTCATGCGACTATCAGGTACTCCTGTAAGGAAGAATATGTGTGTGAGTCCAAATCAAAGATAAGTCGACTGGATCAAAAGCGCCGGATGCATGGAAGCACCTTCAATGAGATAATGGTGCTCAACAATGGCTATAATTAGATCACTGAAGAAAGACTTCTCCTCGCAATGAAATCAACTCGACGGCCCTCACATTCTCCAGGCTCAATACTTTAAATGGTAAACTTCAATCTTCAATTATCTGATGGCAAATGACCCTATTGACTGAGTACCAGCTGGAAATTGACCCTAAAACAGCCTCTGACATTATTCCTCGAGTAAATTTCATTGGTTTCTAACTTAAAATTATTTTCTCCTCCCTTGCTTATCACTTATAAAATTTTATTCCTCTCCATTTAGCCTCTAAAATACGATCTCTCCATGTGCTCAGCCATTACCATTCAGTCCGATAAATTTTCACTTCATTTATTTCAATTTTCCTCTCTCTTCCTCTATAAAAATTTCCTTCTCCCTGAAACTCTTCACTTATATGCTACAGTATAAATACTAGACTTGTGTACTAGAGCTCTCCAGTAAATTCTACTGCATAAATCGACTCAGAAGCTATATAATAAGCAGAAGAATCACTCAAACCTTTCTCAAAGTACTCAAATCTCCGAAATCACAACTTACTTTGAAAGCTCAAAGCTATTTTATTACATCTACATACACCTACACCCATTTTGGATCTCCTGGAGTCCATCTAATGACCCCCATGAACTCACATCATTTCAACCCCTTCCTTTCAAACTATTGAGTTTTCCCTCATAGATTGTCCTGGAAAGGAAGCACTATGGAAATCCAAATTTTATCATTTGTCTCATGATGACATCATTAAAGAACTAGCTTGTTTTAATGGAAGACTTGTAAGTTTAGTCCCTGAAGAGTTAATTTAAGTGCGAGTACTACACAACAGCACTGACCTACCCTCTCCTCCATCACCGTTTCCACCTCATTTCCGCCTCCATTCCATCTTATGTAATTTAATGTAATCTTCGGCTCTCAGGAAGCAGCGCTTCCGGTTGACTAAAATATGTTGAGAAAATAGGAGGATGGAGGCTATTTCATTCCGAGATGAGTTCAAGCAATGTGCACAGTTTATTAAATGCACAGATCTACTGCAATTGATTCAGTAAGTAACAGGTCATTACTGATTAAGGAATCCAAGTAGCGTCACGGAAATTGCCTGGTACAAGTTGCAAACATGCTTGCAAGTTTTAGTTGCCATCAACCATGGTCAGTTTAGCACGAAATAAGTTTACCGCAAAGAAAATGAGTGGATTAGGATATATAAGTAAAAGATAAGATGATATATTTCCAGATAATTGCACATATGGAGTTTGAGTAATTGAGGACATTGAGAAATGTTCACGGCACATGCTATCTGTTAAGCGCCCGTCTATTCCTCCATACCTGATTCACAATTCACTTCGTTTTCACACCACAATTTAGCACTATCTAGGCCCAGTCATTTACTTTACATATATAAGGATGCAAATGACTATTCGCTTCTCGGAGAGAAATCTGACAACAAGGTGAGATCACCTTGGTACGTATTTCTTGGCTTGATGAGAACACTGCATCCGGAAGAAACCAAGCAATTTAACAGCCAATAGAAATACTCCCGGATAATTATCTGATGGAGTAGCCTATCTACTTGGTCCACGATCCCCAGCCGACTGAAAAAAATTTCAAATCTGGAGGTACGGAACTCGGAACCGCATACCCACCCATCTCTTCTCCTCCGTCCCCCATTCTGCGCTCAAACACGCATTTCCGCAAAACCGCACTTCTTCGGAGTTCGGCCCTAGCGTATGTTACCCATCAAAGATGCTGAGAAGCTTGAAAATTTTCACCACTAGCAGTGAAAAAAACCGCATGCAATGATTCTCGTTCATTCTGGTGTTCTGGAATTCAAATTTCTGAGAAGATTGTTGTTCTCGTTCTCTCATTCATTTTTTGACAGGCCTAGGCTCGGCTGTTGTTTCAGGTGTTTCGGGGTGACACTGTTCGGATGGACTATGTGTTCATCCTTCAGATACAAGGTCGATATTGAGCACAATGATGAGTGTGCTATTAGGTCTATGCATTAATTGAAAGCAGATCAACTCAACTTGTTTGTTGCAGTCACAATGAAAAATCAATACCCAACCTTACTCGATCCCATACTCGACGAGAGGTATATGGAGTAGCGGAGAACGATCAGTCCAATTGCGACGGAGGACAAGTCGAATTCCGTCTTTGCATCCATTCCGCCTATTCCGATCAAACTCGCTTTATTCCTCCGTCCCACTAGTACGCCCTGGGTCCGAATGATGCTAAGAATACATTTTATTTCGCTTGCAAGGGTACTACTAGTAGATACAGGGTAGACCAGAAATGTATATAAGCTACATGGATTTTGGTAGCTTACTCCCCATCATCTGGTCGTCTCTCCTCCTCCTCCTCTTCTTCCTCCTCGTCCTCCTCTGCACCCGCCTGCATCTTCGCCACTGGACAGGCAGGCAAGCACAATGACGACGATGCTTGCGTGTTCACCTTGGAGGCGGTAGGTCTTTCCGTTGTGTTCTTCTGCCTTGCTTTGGTTGACGAGGTGATAATTCAGGCAACTGCCATTGTTTTCACGGTAAGCGACGCGATATACTCCAGATCGGGATGAATACTCACTCACAATTCGCAGAGCACGCTCGACCGCCACTGATTTTCCTGCCCACCCATCGTAAGTTCTTCATTTCGATAGCACGCCGTTTCGGTATTCACGCGGATGTTTCCCTAAAAAATCAGTTCGAAAACAACATGTGAGTCGTTGGGTATATCATCGAGAGGCAGACATGACGAAGGAGGGGCGATGCAGCTGTGGATTATGGAGGTAAGAATCCCGTTGGGCCCAAGGATGCTTACTCCTCATTTATTCTAGTGGACAGTGGCCGGTTTTGATCTGGCAGTGTGATCGAGGGTCGAGGAGATAAGAGGCGAGCTGTTACGTCCGAGGTAAGATTGGGCATATCAACATGAGGGAGGAGTTGGCAACTTACCGAACTCGTAGCCGCTCTCAGGGAGCACTGCTGCCTGTGCGTACGTGCGCGTATTCTCCCCCTCTTCGGTCTAATTCGAATCGGTCACAGGTGGTACGGCGCCAACCGCACGTTCGAAAGCCATTGAAGTTCGACAGGAGAGGTGGGTGCGGCGCTCCCCATTCTTGGAGGGCGAGATGAGCTGGAACGAGGAATGTGAGCACGCAGCGCGGAATCCAAGTCTGGTAGACACTTACCTGATTCGTCTCAGCTTGCCAACCTTCCAACACCGCCAGAGGAGAACGACGCAGAGGGCGGCGGCGGAGGGCACGCCTAGCCATGCCGTGCAAGTCCCTTCCCCAGCCTATCTTCTCCGAAGCTGAATGCCGCCAGCGCGCCGACGTTGATGTAGATTTCCTGGTAGTCGAGACCGCTGTGCACGGATGTAACGAGTGGTTGACGACTGGGCGGGCTATACGTAAAGGATGGGACGGAAGGTGCTGACGGACGAAATGGATCTGGAAAGAAATGTTGGGTGAGTTACACGCGTCCGAACGCAGAATTCGAATCGTAACGTACCTATACGCAGCTGTCCACCCACCACACATGCCCAGGCCTATCAGAACGCGTCCACGACGGTCTCGTTGCGACTTGCGTTGGGTGCGAGAAGAGAGGTCGGAGGCAAGGGGAACGCGTCATCGGACTCGGTAAGCTGCCTGTTCGCGCCATCTGTGAGTTGTGCCCATTTGAACAAAGATTTCAAATAAAAACATACCTAGGTAGCCCCTCCATACGCCCTGGCCCATCAGGATGCACACTCGCCATGTTGGGTGCGAGAACAGTAGGGTGCGAAAATGGGTGCTGATCGAAAGTTGTCGACGGAAGAGAGTGAGCTCGACAAGGGGAGAAGACGGAGGATCATTGGGTATGCTGTTATCTAATCATTCGGTCTCGACTAACAACTCGCACTGAGCTTTGTCGGTGTAATTTCGAGCGCCGAATATAGACGTCATCGTCAGCGAGTGATATTTTGACGTGGCAGGCTAACAGAGCGATCATGTGTCTGCAGTTACCAAGCCTTTTTTGTCCTCAAAATATATCTCTCAAAAATACCGACCATACATCTTATAGACAGCTACTAAAAAACTCGTCCTCTCTCTTCATCACAACGTTACAGGCCACAAAGCACCGCCTCTGCCCTCCGCAGCAGTCGTGACCTCCTCATCAAGCAGAAACGCTAGAACACATTGAAATCACAAAATTCCCACACGGTCTGGAGATGAAACCTTCTGCTGTTGCCGTCGACTTTGGGACGAGTGATCCGACGACTTTGAGCAAATCCCTTATCCACACTCCTCTTCTACTTTCCCTAGTCCGACCCCATCACGCCAACACGTGGACATCCATCGACCGGACGAGGAGCTGCCGTTGCACTACATGTCGGAAGAAAAGGCCAGGAGGAGGGTCAAGAACCCGCCAGCTGTACCGGGCCCGGTGGATGGTGCTGGCGAGTACGAGTATGTGAGCTCGGAGGAGAAGGAGAGGGATTATTATGAGTATGATGATCAGGGCAAGGATGTGTATTCCAAGCCCCGTCCGCTGCACTCTGCGCGGTGGGCAGTGGTCGTCCCCGCAGCCTCCCCTGCCGCCTCCCACTTCCCTCGTAGGTGTCCTTTCACCCGCAGCCGCTCTCCACTAACTAACCCACCCCTCCCTTTTCCCAGAAAGAGTTCCTCTCGCAGAACATGGACCACCTCCCGCCCATCATCTACACCCTCCTGTCCTGCTGGACCCGGTTCCACCGCATCGGGGCCTCCAACATCGTCGTATGGGACGAGGCGCACTTTGGGAAATTCGGCTCGCACTACCTCAAGCGCGAGTTCTACTTTGACGTCCACCCGCCGTTGGGGAAGATGCTGGTCGGCCTCGCGGGGTTGTTAGCGGGGTATGATGGCAGTTTGAGTTTAAGAGCGGCGAGGCGTATCCGGAGAGTGTGCCGTATGTCGCTATGCGGGTGATGTTGGCGTTGTTTGGGGTGGGGATGGTGCCGCTGGGGTGGTACACGAGCGTGGAGCTGGGGATGAGCAGGTGGGCGTGTCATTTGACGGCGTTGATGGTGTTGCTGGGTATGTGCTGGCATTTTGGAGTTGGGATTTCTTGTTGGGCTGACTGGGTGTTCATTGTAGATGTGGGTTGGTTGTGCATATCTAGATTTATTCTACTGGACTCGATGCTCCTGTTCTTCACGTTCCTTACTGTTTTCTGTCTAACTAAATTTCATAATCAACAATACCAGCAAGTCTCTTTCTTCCTCTGCCACTGACTAACCACTCACGCTTCCTCTATTCCAGGTCGTTCTCCGTCGACTGGTGGACATGGCTGTTCCTCACTGGGACGTCTATCGGTGCCGTCACCAGGTAAGCTTTACCTCCATCTACCATGTGCCGTCCTCACTTTGCCTTACCTCCATAGTGTGAAAATGATCGGTCTGTTCGTCACCGCCCTCGTAGGTGTGTACACGATCGAAGACCTCTGGGAGAAATTCGGCGACACCAAAATGACCTGGGTGCGTTATCTCCACTATCACCCACCAGCCGATGTCCTTATTCTGATTTGATGCCACACAGCGCGAACAAGCTAAACACTGGGGCGCACGCGTCCTTTGTCTGATCATCGTGCCCATCCTGGTGTTCATGCTCAGCTTCAAAATCCACTTTATGATTTTGAACCATTCAGGTCCTGGGATGCGCAGATGAGCTCTTTGTTCCAAGCTAATCTCGTCGGGAACGATTTCGCTCAGAATCCTCTCGGTAAGCCTCTCATCCTCTCTTCCAAACCCAAACACTCCACTCACGACCCTCATCCCCCCTCCAGAAATCGCCTATGGATCCAAAATCACACTGAAAAACATGGGCTGGGCGGCGGGCTGCTGCACTCGCACGTGCAAACATACCCGGTGGGCTCAAACCAGCAACAAGTGACGTGCTACCACTACAAAGACAACAACAACGAATGGACGGTCCTGCCTCGATGGAACGAGCCGCCTTACAACCCACCTCGCCGGAACTACGATACCTCAAACACGGGGACACCATCATCCTGCGACACGTCCCACCACGCGGAATCTGCACTCGCACACGGTGCTGGCGCCCGTGACGAAGCTGAATTACGAGGTGTCGTGTTATGGGAACGAGACGATTGGGGACCATCACGATCATTGGCGGGTGGAAGTGGTGGATGACGTGAAGCGCGGGGGGAAGGGCGGGGATGTGGGTCGCATACACTCGTTGACGACGCGACTGAGGTTGAGGCATGAGACGCTGGGGTGTTATCTGAGAGCGGCGAATGGTATTTTGCCGCAGTGGGGGTTCAAGCAGGTTGAGGTGAGCTGTGATAAGGAGGATAATAAGGGTGATGAACATACGTATTGGATGTTTTTTTCATTAATTCATTCGTTCATTTTCCTTTTGTCGTGCGAAGGAACAGTCAAAGGTCAAGTTAGTACGCTTCTATTCGCGGCCCAGATTTCCAAATAAGGTATAGTGTGATTTGAAGAGTGCCAAATAAGGTATAGCGTGGTTTGAAGAGTGCATCTTCAAATTCTCTTTCACCCTTTCATTTCTCAGACAGCCATAGTTTCCCCTCCCCCGAAGGGCAAGCACAACAGGAAACACGGCAAGTGCAATGGGAAACACAGGCACAATGGGAAACAAAGTAAGCACTAATTTAAGGCAATGCATCTTACCTGGTGTTTTCATACACTGCATCCAATAATTCAGCCGCTTTTGTACAGTTCGGGTCCTCGTGGTGTCATTTCCGTCATCACTATCTTTGCGGCTTTGTCCTCATCACTCGCCTTTTCATCCTGGTTGTTCTCGTCATCAGCAGTTCGAAAGAAAAGCAAGGCCACCAATACTCACTTTCAAGTTATCTATTTTTATCTTTCACTCTCGTCGGACAGTGACGATGAGGTGCAGAAGGTCTTCATATTCTTTTGCTCACCAAATCCTTGAAACAAACATGTCAGAACTGTTAAACAAAAGGCGGAAACCATATTACTCACCTCGTTTCATACAGATCTCAAAGTTCTGTACCCGCTTCAAGATTATGGTCAGCGCACTATCCAATGATCCTTTACTCACCTTATGTAACAGGACCATACATGGTTAACAAGTCTTAGGCAGAATAGTACCGTTCAAAATACTGGCAGAGTTTCTGGGTAGCAATGGGAGGAGGCACTGCTCATCGTTGCTTTTCTATCCCCTCTTTATACTTTTCTCTTTCTCCGGTCCTTCTTCTTCTCGCTTCTTCTAACCTTGATCCATCATTTCACTTGGCTTCTCGCTCATTCTCCGGACATCAAATGCTACATTTATGGCATTCTAAATTTATCTTGCCTCCTCTCATTATCATCCAATCCACCCCTCCTTTATATCTTTTTCAACACCCATGCTCTATGCACCCTCTCAACACTATTTTCTCTCCTGAAAGAGTCCACCATCTCACTCAATTTCTCCCTTTGCAATATTCTTTGCACGTCAATTTCAGTATTTAGTCTTCTCATTATGTAACCATGCTTCTAATTCTAATTCTGGTTCCATTCCGCGCACTTCCAATGATGACATCTCCACATTTTCAAACTTCTCCCTTCTCAGCCTACACCTTGGGACTCGACACTGTAAGATACCAATGTCAAAACTCTACATCCAATGTTTCCCGGATTTGCCTTATTTTATTTCATTCCTCATGTCCCATAACATGAATTAACATTGCGCTTATTTGCCCAAAGCTATTTTAGCTTCTGTATCCACAGAACTCCGAATCACCTTCTCAAGCGCATCTGCACAACAATACTTTACTCCAATTCATTTCTTCTAGCCTTCAATCCACCAACAATCCCAATGCATGCTGCACCATTGTCTGTTTAACATTCATACACTCCCTCAATTACATCTCTTGCTCCTTCGTCTGCACAAAAAAAAGGATGCACAGGTACACAGGTTAAAAATAGATGTCATAGCATTCCTGTGTGTTCCACGCTCGACTTGGGAGGTAGCATGCCATTCAGGTGCTCATTGCTTTAACCATGGTGCTTCTTTTGTGACTAATAAAATGTCAATGAAAGTTTCTGCCTTGAGAATAATAGGAAGAATATGTGCGTGAGTCGATATCAAAGATAAGTCGCCTGGATCAAAAGCGCCGGATGCATGGAAGCACCTTTGATGAGATAATGGCGCTCAACAATGGCTATAATTAGATCACTGAAGAAAGACTTCTCCTCACAATGAAATCAACTTGACGGCCCTCACATTCCCCAGGCTCAATACTTTAAATGGTAAACTTCGATTATCTTATGGCAAATGACCCTATTGACTGAGTACTGACTGCAAATCAACCCTAAAATGGCCTCCAACATTATTCCTCGAGGAAATTTCATTGGTTTCTAACTTCAAATTATTTTCTCCTCCCTTGTTTATCACTTCTAGAATTTCATTCCTCTCCATTTAGCCTCCAAAATACGATCTCTCCATGTGCTCAGTCATAACCATTCAGTCTGACAAAATTTCACTTGGTTTATTTCAATTTCTTCTCTCTTCCTCTATAAAATTTTCCTTCTCCCTGAATCTCTTCGCTTATCTGCTACAGTATAAATACTAGACTTCCATACTAGAGCTCACCAGTGAATTTCACTGCAGAAATTGACTCAGAAGCTATAGAATAAGCAGAAGAATCACTCAAACCTTTCTCAAAGTACTCAAATCTCCGAAATCACACCTTACTTTGAAAGCTCAAAGCTATTTTATTACATCTACATACACCTACACCCATTTTGGATCTCCTGGAGTCCATCTAATGATCCCCATGAACTCACATCATTTCAACCCCTTCCTTTCAAACTATTGAGTTTTCCCTCATAGATTGTCCTGGAAAGGAAGCACTATGGAAATCCAAATTTTATCATTTGTCTCATGATGACATCATTAAAGAACTAGCTTGTTTTAATGGAAGACTTGTAAGTTCAGTCCCTGAAGAGTTAATTTAAGTGCGAGTACCACACAACAGCACTGACCTACCCTCTCCTCCATCACCGTTTCCACCTCATTTCCGCCTCCATTCCATCTTATGTAATTTAATGTAATCTTCGGCTCTCAGGAAGCAGCGCTTCCGGTTGACTAAGATATGTTGAGAAAATGGCAGGATGGAGGCTATTTCATTCCGAGATGAGTTCAAGCAATGTGCACAGTTTATTAAATGCACAGATCTACTGCAATTGATTCAGTAAGTAACAGGTCATTACTGATTAAGGAATCCAAGTAGCGTCACGGAAATTGCCTGGTACAAGTTGCAAACATGCTTGCAAGTTTTAGTTGCCATCAACCATGGTCAGTTTAGCACGAAATAAGTTTACCGCAAAGAAAATGAGTGGATTAGGATATATAAGTAAAAGATAAGATGATATATTTCCAGATAATTGCACATATGGAGTTTGAGTAATTGAGGACACTGAGAAATGTTCACGGCACATGCTATCTGTTAAGCGCCCGTCTATTCCTCCATACCTGATTCACAATTCACTTCGTTTTCACACCACAATTTAGCACTATCTAGGCCCAGTCATTTACTTTACATATATAAGGATGCAAATGACTAGTCGCTTCTCGGGGAGAAATCTGACAACAAGGTGAGATCACATTGGTACGTATTTCTTGGCTTGACGAGAACACTGCATCCGGAAGAAAAGAAGCAATTTAACAGCCAATAGAAATACAACCAGATACCTATTCAATGGAGTAGCATATCCAGTTGGTCCACGATCGCCAGCCGACTGAAAAAAATTTCAAATCTTGAGGTACGGAAGTCGGAACTGCATGCACACCCGTCTCTTCTCCTCCGTCCCCCATTCTGCGCTCAAACACGCATTTCTGCAAAACCGCACTTCTTCGGAGTTCGGCCCTAGTGTACGTTACCCATCAAAGATGCTGAGAAGCTTGAAAATTTTCACCGCTAGCAGTGAAAAAGATCGCATGCGATGATTCTCGTTCATTGTGGTGTTCTGGAATTCAGATTTCTGAGAAGGTTGTTGTTCTCGTTCTCTCATTCATTTTTTGACAGGCCTAGGCTCGGCTGTTGTTTGAGGTTGCTTCGGGATGAAATTGTTCAGATGGGCTATGTGTCCGTCTTTCAGATACAAGGTCGATATTGAGCACAATGACGAGTGTGCTATTAGGTCTATGCATTAATTGAAAGTAAATCAACTCAACTTTTTTTTGGGGAGTCACAATGAAAAATCAATACCCAATCTTACTCGATGTCATACTCGACAAGAGGTATATGGAGTAGCGGAGAATGATCAGTCCAATTGCGACGGAGGACAAGTCAATTCCGTCTTTGCATCCATTCCGCCTATTCCGATCAAACTCGCTTTATTCCTCCATCCCACTAGTACGCCCTGGGTCCGAATGATGCTAAGAATACATTTATTTCGCTTGCAAGGGTGCTACTAGTAGATACAGGGTAGACCAGAAATGTATATAAGCTACATGGATTTTGGTAGCTTACTCCCCATCATCTGGTCCTCTCTCCTCCTCGTTTTCTTCTTCCTCCTCGTCCTCATCCTCTGCACCCGCCTGCATCTTCGCCACTGGACAGGCAGGCAAGCACAATGACGACGACGCTTATGGGTTCACCTTGGAGGCGGTAGGTCTTTCCGTTGTGTTCTTCTGCCTTGCTTTGGTTGACGAGGTGATAATTCAGGCAACTGCCATTGTTTTCACGGTAAGCGACGCGATATACTCCAGATCGGGATGAATACTCACTCACAATTCGCAGAGCACGCTCGACCGCCACTGATTTTCCTGCCCACCCATCGTAAGTTCTTCATTTCGATAGCACGCCGTTTCGGTATTCACGCGGATGTTTCCCCAGAAAATCAGTTCAAAAACCACATGTGGGTCGTTGGGTATGTCATCGACAGTGTCGGGAGGCAGACATGACGAAGGAGGGGTGATGCAGCTGTGGATTATGGAGGTAAGAATCCCGTTGGGCCCAAGGAAGTGACGGGTTTTGATCTGAGCAGTGTTGGCGGCCTTGGAAATGGAAAGGCGGACGGATCGAGGGTCGAGGAGGGGATAGAGGCGTGCTGTCGCGTACTCGTAGCCGCTCTCAGCGAGCACTGCTGCCCGTGCGTACGTGCTCGCAGTCTCCCCTCTTCGGTCTAATTCGAATCGGTCACAGGTGGCGCGGCGCCAACCGCACGTTCGAAAGCCATTGAAGATCGACAAGAAAGGTGGGTGCGGCACTGCCATTCTTGCAGGGGAGATGAGCTGGAACGAGGAATGGAATGTGAGCAGGCAGCACCGAATCCCAGTTTAGTAGACGCTTACTTGATTCGTCTCAGCACGCCGGCCTTCCAACACCGCCAGAGGAGAACGACGCAGGGGGCGGCGGCGGCGGCGGGCAAGCCTAGCCATGCCGTGTAAGTCCCTTCCCCTGCCCATTTTCTCCGAAGTTGAATGGCACTTCCCGCCAGCGCGCTAACGTAGATGTAGATCTCGACTACCAGGAAGTAGTCGAGACCGCTGTGCATGCCTATAACGACTGGCTGACGACTGGGCGGGCCATAAGTAAAGGACGGGGACGGGACGGAGGGTGCTGACGGACGAAGTGGATCTGAAAAGACACGCTGGGTGAGTTACACGCGTCCGAACGAAGATTTCGAATCGTAACGTACCTATGCGCAGCTGTTCACCCACGACACATGCCTCGGCCTATCAGAACGCGTCCACGACGGTCTCGTTGCGACTTGTGTTGGGTGCGAGAAGAGAGGTCGGAGGGAAAGGGAATGCGTCATCGGACTCGGTAAGCCGCCTGTTCGCGCCATATGTGAGTTGTGCACATTTGAACAAAGATTTCAAATAAAAACATACCTAGGTAGCCCCTCCATACGCCCTGGCCCATCAGGATGCACTCTCGCCGTGTTGGGTGCGAGAACAGTAGGGTGCGAAAATGGGTGCTGATCGAAAGTCGTCGACGGAAGAGAGTGAGCTCGACAAGGGGAGAAGACGGAGGATCATTGGTATGCTGTTATCTAATCATTCGGTCTCGACTAACAACTCGCACTGAGCTTTGTCGGTGTAATTTCGAGCGCCGAAAATAGACGTCATCGTCAGCGAGTGGTATTTTGACGTGGCAGGCTAACAGAGCGATCATGTGTCTGCAGTTACCAAGCCTTGTAAATATGTCTCTCAAAAATACCGACCATTCATCTTACAGACAGCTACTTAAAAACACGGACTCTCTCTTCATCACCAACGCTTACAGGCCACAAAGCACCGCCTCTGCCCTCCGCAGCAGTCGTGACCTCCTCATCAAGCAGAAACGCTAGAACACATTGAAATCACAAAATTCCCACACCGTCTGGAGATGAAACCTTCTGCTGTTGCCGTCGACTTTGGGACGAGTGATCCCGACGACTTTGAACAAATCCCTTATCCACACTCCTCTTCTACTTTCCTAGTCCGACTCCCATCACCGCCAACACGTGGACATCCATCGACCGTGACGAGGAGCTGCCGTTGCACTACATGTCAGACGAAAAGGCCAGGAGGAGGGTCAAGAACCCGCCAGCTGTACCGGGCCCGGTGGATGGCGCTGGCGAGTACGAGTATGTGAGCTCGGAGGAGAAGGAGAGGGATTATTACGAGTACGATGACCAGGGCAAGGATGTGTATTCCAAGCCCCGTCCTCTGCACACTGCGCGCCTGGGCAGCGGTCGTCCGCCGCAGCCTCCCCTGCCGCCTCCCACTTCCCTTGTAAGTTCTTTCGCCCGCACCCGCTCTCCACTAACTAACACCCCCTCCCTTCCCCCAGAAAGAGTTCCTCTCGCAGAACATGGACCACCTCCCGCCCATCATCTACACCCTCCTGTCCTGCTGGACCCGGTTCCACCGCATCGGGGCCTCCAATATCGTCGTATGGGACGAGGCCCACTTTGGAAAATTCGGCTCGCACTACCTCAAGCGCGAGTTTTACTTTGACGTCCACCCGCCGTTGGGGAAGATGCTGGTCGGCCTCACGGGGTTGTTAGCAGGGTATGATGGCAGCTTTGAGTTTAAGAGCGGCGAGGCGTATCCGGAGAGTGTGCCGTATGTCGCTATGCGGGTGATGCTGGCGTTGTTTGGGGTGGGGATGGTGCCGCTGGGGTGGTATACGAGCGTGGAGCTGGGGATGAGTAGGTGGGCGTGTCATTTGACGGCGTTGATGGTGTTGTTGGGTATGTGCTGGCATCTTGGAACTGGGATTTCTCGTTGAGCTGACTGAATTATGATAACAGATGTGGGCTGGTTGTGCATATCTAGATTTATTCTACTGGACTCGATGCTCCTGTTCTTCACGTTCCTTACTGTTTTCTGTCTAACTAAATTTCATAATCAACAATACCAGCAAGTCTCTTTATTCCTCTGCCACTGACTAACCACTCACGCTTGCTCTCTTCCAGGTCGTTCTCCGTCGATTGGTGGACATGGCTGTTCCTCACTGGGACCTCTATCGGCGCCGTCACCAGGTAAGCTTTACCTCCTTTAACCATGTCTTATCCTTCTCACCTCACCTCACCTCACCTCCATAGTGTCAAAATGATCGGTCTGTTCGTCACCGCCCTCGTAGGTGTCTACACGATCGAAGACCTCTGGGAGAAATTCGGCGACACCAAAATGACCTGGGTACGTTATCTCCACCATCACCCACCAGCCGATGTCCTTATTCTGATTTGACCCCACACAGCGAGAACAAGCTAAACACTGGGGCGCACGCGTCCTTTGTCTGATCGTCGTGCCCATTCTGGTGTTCATGCTCAGCTTCAAAATCCACTTTATGATTTTGAACCATTCAGGTCCTGGGGATGCACAGATGAGCTCTTTGTTCCAAGCTAATCTCATCGGGAACGATTTCGCTCAGAATCCTCTCAGTAAGCCTCTCATCCTCTCTTCCCAATCGAAACACTCACACCCCTCGCAGAAATCGCCTATGGATCCAAAATCACACTGAAAAACATGGGCTGGGGCGGCGGCCTGCTGCACTCGCACGTGCAAACATACCCGGTGGGCTCAAACCAGCAACAAGTGACGTGCTACCACTACAAAGACAACAACAACGAATGGACGGTCCTGCCTCGATGGAACGAGCCGCCTTACAACCCCACCTCGCCGGAACTGCGATACCTCAAACACGGGGACACCATCATCCTACGACACGTCCCCACCACGCGGAATCTGCACTCGCACACGGTGCTGGCGCCCGTGACGAAGCTGAATTACGAGGTGTCGTGTTATGGGAACGAGACGATTGGGGACCATCACGATCATTGGCGGGTGGAAGTGGTGGATGACGTGAAGCGCGGGGGGAAGGGCGGGGATGTGGGCCGTATACACTCGCTGACGACGCGACTGAGGTTGAGGCATGAGACGCTGGGGTGTTATTTGAGAGCGGCGAATGGTATTTTGCCGCAGTGGGGGTTCAAGCAGGTTGAGGTGAGCTGTGATAAGGAGGATAATAAGGGTGATGAACATACGTATTGGAATGTGGAGAGTCATTGGAATGAACGGTGTATGTTGTTATTTCCTCCTCCTCTCTTCCTCTCCTCCTTTCTCGTCTCCTACCAAACCCGCATCTAACACATCCTTTCTTTGTATCTCTAGTACCCCCCGGCGACACCAAATTCTACCGCTCCCCGTTCCTCCGGGACTTTTGGCACCTCAACGTCGCCATGATGACCTCCAACAACGCGCTCATCCCGGACCCCGACAAAGAGGACATCCTCGCCTCCAAGCCTTTCGATTGGCCTTTACTCCGCCTCGGCCTGAGGATGTGCGGCTGGGGCGATACGCAGCTCAAGTATTATTTGATGGGCACGCCGGTGGTATGGTGGGGCAGCACGTTGGCTCTGGGGGCGATGGTGTTGGCGGTGGGCGTGTATTGGGGGAGGTGGCAGAGGAAATATAGGGATATGGACGCGCGTGAGTTTGTTTTTGGATTTATGGGCTTTGAAATTTGGTGAGATGCTGATTTTCGCTTTTTTTTTTTTTCGACAGATGAATGGGATCATTTCTTGTATGTGGGCAAGATCGCTGGGTTTGGATGGTTCTTCCACTTTGGTACGTCGTTGTCCTCATTTCCTTTACCCTCCGTCCTCCGGTCGACTGTTGACTCTACTTGTCATACTCAGTGCCCTTCCTTATCATGGGTCGCGTCACCTACTTGCATCATTACGTAAGACCCTCTCCCTTTCCTCCACCCTTACTCCTTACTTACCCCTCCTCTATCCTCTAGCTCCCCACGCTCTACTTTGCCGTCCTCATGCTCTCACATGTCCTTGACCACTTCATATTCACCTCCAAGCACCTCTCTGAACGCACTAAATTGATAGCGTTCGGGATTTGTGCGGGATCGGTGGTCGGCACGTTCTGGTGGTTCAAGGCGGTAGCGTTTGGGATTGAGGGCCCGGTTAATGAACATTGGGGGTTGCAGTGGCGGGATGTAAGTTTTGTTTGGATTTTTCTTTTTGATTTTGACTTTTTTTTTGGTTTTTTTGCAGAGCTGGAATATCTACGAGCCGCATCAAAATTAAATATAAAGGATATTGTCGTGTCAAAACGAGTCGAGTCGAGTTTGTTCGAGGGTTCGAGGCTTTGTGAGATTTGTGGTTTGCGGGATTTGTGGAATTTTGAGTTGGCTTACTTGCTATTGCCGTTGTTGCCGTTGTTGTATTGGAAGGTATGGGAAGTATTGACGCAAAGTATTTCATTCTTTGATTACTCTTATGATGGACTGATGGTTTCGTAGTACTATCGCATATACACCCCCCCACTTCCCTCGCTTTCGACTTAATTTAATTCGAATTTCATCTTTTTTTCCGACTCGGGTTGTTAGGGCTTACAGCCGTAGAATCCAGATACTCGGCAAGAGGAAAATTCAAAACCTTAGAATTTAAGTGGATTTATAGGCGGGTAATTTACATTGGACTTGGATACTGTACTGGTGAATTGTCGGGGGAACTGCTGGACGAGAGATAAGAGTGGCCGGAAGTAATAAATAAGTCCAGTACAGTACGAGTACATCATCGTGACACAGCAAAGCGGGGGGTTCGTGTTTAATACTACGGAAAAAATGGCTATCCGCTCCATTCATGTTTCCGTTTTGGTTTCCATTCGACTTTGACATGAGAAATGACATGGAAAATTATAGAGTGCTGATATGTTTTTTACTCACCGCAGAGGATCGATCCTGAACAAGTGGGCGGTACTACTCTAATACTGAATCCATTGCTGAACACTTCCAACTAATACAATATCCAGCCCACACTCAAATTATGAACATGAAGAACATGTTTGATACCATTCACCCAGACCTGCATGCACACCTCATAAACGCTTTCAGGGAACACCATGACGCAGAAGAAACAAGAAAAGTCATGAACAAGATGGCGACAGGAAGAATAGATATCAGATAGACCAATGTGCCTAATACAGGGGAACACGCCAACGCTGTTGCGACCACGTTCGGGAATTCCAAGATGATGTGTACAAACACATTCCATGAGATGACTGACACCTGATGCGCAGGTGGGGACATGGTCCATGAAGCGTCGCATGCTTTGGGGATCACGAAGGATTATTTTTCACAGAATCCTCATGACCACCATGATACCACGGCTATTTCCTCTCTGCAAAGAAAGGGTGCCCTCTTGGTTCTGATGTTAAAAGTGGCTGTAAGTGTGGTCAGGGGTTTTCGATGCCTCAGACTGACAACTTGTTTTTTTTTTCTTGTTAGATTTAAATCAAGATTTTGAGCATCTCAAAGCACTGCATCACATGTAATGCATAAGAATGCCGATTCCTACAAGGTCTTGCTCACACTGCTATGCACGGGCTCAATGCACCTCTTCGAAGAAGTTCAAGGCTAACTGCAAACCAGGAGAAAAGAAGGGCACACACTGTACTAGGTATCATAGTTATTAGATTTCTCGAAGCCATAATACATCATGGTTATGAAAGACGCATATCATTCAAATATGTCGTTCTCGAGCTATTCCTTACAATTTCATTTAAATTGCATATCTTCTCCCATTGGCACACTCCCTACGCCATCTGGTCCTTTAGGACCCATGCTAACCCCTCGAAGCGCAGGATAACGGGCGGCTAGCAAATTAAGATACTTTGTACTGTATCGGTGGTTGACCACCTCTTTCAAATGTGAATGCTTCACGTCTGAATGTTCTGAATGTTCGCGCAGGTCTCGAGGCATATTTCCTCTATATCTGGGGTAAAGGAAGTCTTCCCTCAGCCAATCCACGCCAAAAGGCCTGTCGCAAAAGTAAAATGAGCACTAATAAATGACACATTGTGTTATGCGAATGGTGTACTTCTGTGACAACGGAACATAGTCGCTTGTCACAAGACTCCCCATAGGACTCGATGATGAATGAAGCTGTCAATTTACGCAGTCCGGGAAGGAGTCTCCATTACTTGGAGCATGTTACAAGAATGACGCGAGGTAAGAAAAGTTCTCGAATAGGGGTTTGCCTTTCTGCGCATGCGACAATGCTTCGCCAATATCTTCATCAGAAACCGGTGCAAAATAGGATCCATGTCGAGGGCTTATAATTTCTAGACGTTCAATAGAGCGACCAGGGACGACATTCTTTATCATATTAAAAGGACCTTTGAAAGCCCGCAGCTGGAGACAGACTGAGAGTGGCAGGTCGAACGAGGATAGCAGACAATCACAGTCCTCCACAACACTGAGTCCTTCCAAGTTGGGGCAAGCATCGAGTAACATCAGTAAGCCAGATACATCGCGAGTAAAGCGTGGAATTGGAATTGTTAAATAGACCAATCTCTGGAGGAAACCCTGCATGGCGGTATTTGATACAACTTGTTCAAGTCGAGAAGTATCACTTATCACCATCGAAACCTTGGACAAAGAAGAGATTTGTTCCAGTGCCTTTAGAATTTCGCTGTGAGTCGCAACTCCGTGCAATGTAAGTGTAAACCTTTGCATGCTCTTGAATGATGGAAGGAGCAGTGCAAAATCCTTCATTAGAGACTGAAAATCTGAATAGAAAGCGGTAACCACTGGGGAGGGCTTCAGGCGAAAAACTTCTCTGGGATGATCAGTCCATGCCAGCTCCAACTCACGCACATGGTGGGCAAGATTAGAGTGCGTTGCGAGACGTTTAAGATGCTCAGAGATGGGCTTCAGCACGTTAGAATTTCGACTTAGCCAGTCTTCGCTCAGACCTTCGAGCAAGGTGGCCCAACGCAGGAAAGAAACATGTCTAAATAAGGGCCGTACGGCGATGTCGTGGAAGTGATGGCAAGCGAGGCACAGGCCCTTGACGTCCTCTTGAGAACAATATCGGAAGCACATATCCCATATTTCAACGGGAATGTAGTCAGGGAACTTCATTTTGGCCTGTCGCTGTCGAAAGATGCAATGAGAGGGGGTAAAATCCACTGTGGCTGACTTACATGAGATTTGATTCTGTAACTAGAAGGGTGATAAGTCCTATCCTGAGGAAGGACAAAAGATGTTCTGGCACGGCCAGGAATGCAAGGTAACTCATCCATGAAGCTGGATTAAATAGAAGGAAATTTTCTCTCATGCATCCTAAAAACAATGGTTTATCTTGTTTGGAACAGTATAAGGGATAAGGTTACCATTGATGTTCATCAAGGTGACACCCCTTGTTCAATAGTTCATCCGAGCCTTGTTAAGACCCTTCAACGATTTACAAGGAGAATGAGAACACTATCGGTTGATCGACTCACATCGCATTGGAATGATTCATTCCATATCTCCAGCAATTCCTTGGCATAGAAAGGGTAGAACAACTTTTTCTTCTCCAAGGATGAGAGTGAACGGTGTGCCACTTACCTGAGGGCTTAATGAGGTTCGGTTTACTTAAATAAGTGCAGCAAGATTTACCATGAAAATTGCATTGCTGAGACAACAGCAAAGAGGGGCACCAGAGGCGGAAAGGGGAGAAACCCATGGAAGCGACCTACCACGCACTGCGCAGAGATGTAGATAGATGTCCAAGAAGCGGGACGCCGCCGTCCGATATACTGAATGCCTATTTTGAGTACAAGACAAGTCCTGAATTGGAAGAAATGTCAGTCGACATCATACACTCGAGGACCACATGCCCACCAAGTTCTAGAGGCCGAAACTGGTAACAGAAGCCAAAGCCCCTATCGCACTTTCATCCAGATACTCCAACTCCACGAGCTTACAAACTAACTTTCAATTCCACTCTTGACAGTGCTCGAATTGCGGAACTGGCTTCTGCCAAATGGGATCTCCGGACCGGTGGTAAGACCACATGACGGTCTCTCAAGGCAATCCGAGCTTATACTCCGCTTCTTATTAGCGTCATTGCTGAGAGGCTAGTCTTTAATATCCAGTGCATATCCTGGTCGGTGTTCCAATGACCTGGATAACTTTTCCAATACTTGGGATTGCAGGGGACGGAATGAAAATAAACCAATGTGCGCGCGCATTCTCGTAGCACTCATATCCAAGGAAAATGTCACGGTGTGTCGTAGGACTTGGCCGGTGGGGGTTCGCTGGCGAAAACAAGCCTACCGAGCTGCATTCATCCACAAAATCTACGTTACTAACGGGGTTTAGACCTTCAACATTAGCGCCTAAATAAAATCGAAGCTAAGATCTAAGTTGGAGTCACTGTGAATATGAGACGGTGCGTACGTGTTCTTCGTGACCATGCCCGGGAGTGGGTCGAGTATATTGAGGTAACTTTCCTGCATCCTAAGGCGCGATTCTGTTGCCTAAATCGACACTGCGGGCGAGTTGTTTCAACGTGTATGAGTGAAAGGTTTGAGGAAAAGTATACAGTTTCGAACTCCGCTTGCCCGAAAAGGCCGAGAGGCCCCTATGCTGCTCCTTTCTGACAATCGCGCCTCGTCCAGTCGACTTGCTCTCTCACCTACTTACATAAGTGGTGAAGACTTGGATTAAACCTTCACAATAACCGGAACCTCATGATCCATTTATCGCCTGAATGCATCGCGAGATGATAAAGGTTCAAGTACGTGTAAATAGCCATGTCCTCATTTGAAGTATCGACAATTCACAAGGCGGCAGGTCCGCCATGGCGTCGTATACTTCATTAGCCATCAACCTCTATGTCTGCTAGATTGAGATATCCAAATCCTCCATGCATCCATGTTGCGCCCTCTGGAATGCCCTCTGGAACGCCAGGCTTTTTCCAGTTTGCACGACACCATACACAAGTAAGGTCCTGCAAGCGAGCCTCTGACGTTCGTTTCCCTGTCAGTTACAACAGTTCAGCAAAAGAAGGTCGGAGGGGGACGAGAAAAAGGACTAGCCGTACATTACTGGAAACACTCATTATGCAATGCGCTTCCACATTCCTGGCAGAAAGTGAGGGAATTAGTGCTGGGTTTTTTCCTCTGGGCTGATGTTCCAAACGTGTTTTTCTTCCCGGCCTCCCAGCCCTGTGTTATACCTTGTGTTTTAAACAGTGTTTTTCTTACATAATCAATTTTTTCGAATTTTAATTTTCTGGCTTAAAAATTCTCTCAAATGAGGTTCCTGGCTTTAGTTTAGACTGAACCCTTTTGTCTACCTTCTCCTGTAATGATTTTGTGGCTTGTGTGGATGAGAATATCGTTCAGAGGGCTGAGCAACACCCATATCATGTGATGTGACTCCCCGTGACATCCTGCCAAGGTTCCGCATGGCTTATATTTGCAGCCGATTTTCCATTTTTAGGACTGATCCCTGGTCGAAGAAGCAATTCAAGCGCTTTGAACTTTCAAAGTAGGTTGTCCATATGCTCAAATCCCCGAAATTCATTGATTATTAGATGAAATATATGAATGATTTATCACAGTAAAACACAGAGGATTTTGGACCCCCTGATGTTAAAAACGTTAGAAACATGTTAAAAACCATGTGAAAAACTACACTGTTTTAAACGTCCCAGTAAAACACCCAGCACTAGAGGGAATCTTCCACCGCTTCATGCATGATATCATAGCAGATCGGACAGTCGTCATCAGGGCCTAGTATACATTTCTTGCCAAGGTCAATGTCAACTGGGATTTTGCCTGTTGCCCGTCCATAGGCCTCACATATGTGTGGGTGAGCCATTGAATTGGGAGCTAGAGGCGCATCACGAAATATTTGTTCAAGCTCGGTTGACAGCAGGGCTCTATGACAAAATGAAGAATCAGAGGGCAATCATCCAAAGATGAGACGAAGTTTCCGACTTTTGATACCATAGGGCAGATTCACGCCGCACTTGAAGAACTAAAGAACGTTAATGATGTGATCAAGTTGCAGTAATAAGTTTCTAAACCCACCTTTCAAGAATACGAACAACTAGAGAAAATAGGTCGGAGGTCAATGTCAGCCAAAAAAAGACTACAGAGAATAACATACGACGTGCTTGCAGGTTCTTTCCCATTGTGCATCGGGACCTGTACGAATGAATGAATCGAGTCAATGGGTACGACGACTTAGATATCAAAGCAACGTGCAATTGCATCGCGACATTTTATCGATCATTACGGTATAGACCTTTCACACATGAAAACCGTTAGGAGATATTCATCATAAGAGTAAAGGATAGACCTACGTTGCCGGTGGAACCAAGGATGCTGAATTCTTCGCGAAGCTCCCCTTCGTTTCGTCGACGGTCTACCAAGAACATTCTGAGCACAGTTTTAGTCAGAAATTGACAACACTGGATCAACAAGATTGCTCGCCGTTGTGTCATCACTCGCTCGACTCTGTCCAAAAAATCCCAAGGACAAGTCTTCCGGTAAGGAGCAGCTCGCTTTTCACCCTGAGGTTCAGACGCATCCCCGCTTTCTTCTTTCCTTTCCCTGTCGCTTTTGAATGCGAGGCCCGGTTTGGAGCCTTCTGCCGCGCTTTCTTTAACTTAGGACTAGGTCTCCATCCTGTTCTGCCTCATGCGAGGTGGAGGGAGCTTCCTCGGCAGTGAGTTTGCGTTTGGCGACCATGATTTTGTATTTCAAAGCTGGCATCTTGACGAGGCGAGGTCCTTTATCTGAAGCCAAAAGCCGTCTCACGCGAGTCATGCCGACAATTGTTCAGCGCCCACGACTCGACTTCGACGTGGCGGATGGGATACTGATGCATGTACGTCGTTGAGAGACACTTTATGACAGTCTTCGCGAGATATGTGAGTAGCAGCCGTGAAATTGAGGGAGGGAAGACGTGTGGCAGGTCGTCGAGGTGATGGTTGAAATCAAAAGCGTGATCTGAAGTTATGAAGGTCTGAACTCCGCCACTTTCTAACAATTGATGACGGTGTTCAGAGGTAGGTTGCTTGAAAGCATCTTGACTAGATCATTTGAACTATGGCGCATTTTCCTAGTCTACTCGAATCCAGAAGCTTTTTGGAAGACATTTGCGCGTTACAGCTGGGTAACTTTAGGCAAGTCCTATATCTTCCGAGTGTAAAATTTTCTGACAATGAATATATGTATTTCCATGAAATTCAGAGCAGGCTTTGGCTCTACGCATAGCAGTTATGAAAAGTCACCTGCTTGAGTGG